>JACCGJ010015755.1:0-39728 GCA_013407085.1 Atriophallophorus winterbourni
ATAGAATGCTTGTCCGTGTCCGGTCATTCTTCTAAAATGTGACGCTTTTGATTCGGTTTAAAGTGTGCAAGGCTCAGATTGTGCCGCGGAGGTCGACCGCAAAAGCATTTCTCTGTATGATTTTTGTAACACCGGGGGCGTTTCAGTTGGTGCCGAATCGGTGCAGATAACATTAAGCGAACTATTTTTCGTGGCAGCTTTGGCCAAAGGAGCGTTCGACGTAGACGGTTTCTGCTTCAAGGCCTTTTTAAGTATCACTTCAGTGTCGCGTACTTTAACCTTTTTAGAAGCACTCTGTGGCGGTGAGGTCGAGCGTGTTCCATTATTCAATTCAACTGTTTTATTCTTGATTATTGGTCGTAGAGTATTCGTTAAATTTGCAAGTTCCTCTTCTATTTTCAATAATCTATTCTCTATTGTATTAGTCTCGTTTCTAGCAGAGAATTGTGTACTCTTGGGATTACGATTCGCTATTGAATTTCTACAGTCAATACAGAAAAAGCAAACGGATGGGAGGTTTTTATCATTCACGATCTTTGCACACTCATCGTTCAAAGTCTCATCGCAGGCCACGTGCACATGTAAATCACAAAAAATACATTTAAATAATGCACTATCATTGCTTACCGGGTACAGGCACTTGGCACAGAGGTCAAGGTGGTTTGATGTCGCTGCCGCGGGAACAACCGTCGTATGCACACCATGATCGATCGATTTTTTCGCGTGGGTGTTGGATCTCGTCACTCGACCACGCATTGTAGGCTGAATTGGGACGACCGGTTGAAGAATGGTCGTCCGTTCGACTGGTCGATTTAGCCTGGGTTATAATTCTTGATTTGGTCATTTTGCGAATAATCCGTGATAACCCGATAACCACACAAAGTAGAGCACAGAATGGCGTATAAAATTGTGTAGTTCGATGTGATCTTTGCAATGAAAGCAAAAACCGTACGTAAGTTAACTGTGGGAGAAAGTTTGCACGCGTGAGCAAACCGAGATATTTACGTTGAAACGGTAACTTTGTTGTTAATCGACGCACCAGATCAAAACGTAAAAATATACATTCCGATAGCTCTCGCAAAGATTATAGCAAAACGTTTGACGGTTTAAAATCCGAAGTGATTTGGCGAAGGAACGGGCAAAAAGTGTCAGAGCACAAAAATACGACCCCCGCACGCCAGTATGCAAGTATGTTGCAAGTTTGTTTGGGCCAATGGCTCTCTTGATCCCATCATACATACCGTGAAAATTTCCGGTATCCGCAGCTTTTTGTATATTGAGACTAACTTCAGTCCAATAGTCGTTTGCACATCGCCTTGAAGTCTGTTGGACCTTATTTCTAGCTGCTCTTAAAAGACGTAAGTTTTCATCTGTTGGAAACTCAAAAATGCTGAGCGTTTCTCATCCAGCACAGCAGTCATCTCAGAAGCGTTTGCTTCGAACCAGTCGCTCGTTCGAGCTTTCTTCGGACCGAAAGTGGAAAGTGCGACTCGGCATATGCAGTTTTTTATCAATTCCCAGTTTTCTGAAGCAGATTCAAGTGGGGTTGTCTTGTTGAACTCGTCTGTGAAGGCTTTTGCGAATCTCGCAGTTAGATTAGGTTCGCACATGCGAGTGACGTCTATCCTAGGCTTAGCAGACAATTTGGTGCGGTGAAATCTCGTGTGGGGAAGCTTCAGTTTTGCACAGACCAGTGAATGATCAGTGTCGCAGTCTGCGCTTTGATATGATCTGGTGAGGAGCACGCTTTCTATATTAGTTCGCTTAACAAGAATAAGATCAAGCTGATGCCAATGCTTAGAGCGAGGATGTTTCCAAGAGACTTTATGCTGTGGTTTTGTTTGAAAGAAAGTGTTACTGACACAAAGATTGAACTGTGTGCACAATTTTAAAAGGCGTTGCCCATTTTCATTGGTTTTATCTACACCGAACCTTCCGAGACAGTTTTGCCAAGACTCGTAATCTGCACCAACTCTGGCATTGAAATCACCCAATACCACTAAACAGTTTTTCTGTGGTACGTTTTTCAGGACGGCTGTGAGGTCATGATAAAAAGCGTCTTTTTCAGCAGGCGTCGCAGAGAGCGTCGGTGCATAAACGTTGACCAACGTAATGGTACCAGTAATGCACCCCAGATTTAGAGTCCAAATCCGTTCGCTCCCGCTGCTGCTCGGTTCTGTTGCTTTTAATATGTCGTTTCGCACGGCAAACCCAACTCCATGCAGTCGAGGCTCATCGGAACCTCTTCCTTTCCAAAAGAATGTGTAATCACTTTCTGTTAGCTTACCAGTGTCTGGTAAGCGCGTCTCTGTAGGGCAGCCACGTCGACATTCAGCCTCTTTAGCTCGTTGTTAATCACGGCGGACTTTCTAACGCCTCTGATATTCGAGACGTCGTCATGAAATCCTGGAAGCATGGACCGGACGTTCCAGGTTCCAAGTTTCAGAACTGACATTTGTTGTTTGGTATTTCGATTCGCTGGTGCGGAAAAATACAGTCTGCTTGTCGGTTGATTCCTAATCCCCATGCACCCAATGAGGATAGCAGACCGTGGCGAGACGGCACCTTATTGACTGGGGGCTGACCCAGCTTGAGGCGGGCGGTAGCCGTCCAATGAGACCTGGAAGTCTCTCCCACCGTCGAAAGCAGCCCCAGGCGCTTAGCTCTACGCCAGTCGAGCCATAGCTTTTAACCGGTATCTGCTGCTTCCCGTGTTATTTTCCGTAGAAGCGGAATGGAGTGTCCTCTCCATTGGTGCGTTGTGATGTACGCCAGGGCAGTTCAATATGGAGAACTAGCTGTTGCCCATGCAGCAAGTGCTCCCTCTCCACAGCACCACTGGAACCAAAGGAACAGCTAGGCTGATACGTTTGGACAACGATGCCGTCGCAGGAGCTGGCAGGACGTTGAATAAACTTCGGACTGCCTAACGGGACTCCGGCTCCGGATTTTTCCACGAGGTTGACTCCTGAAGCCTTTTCCATGAATGGATATAGCCACAAGGCATTGGAGGTTTGAGATAAGGGTGGGCTGTCTTCATGGAATAACGAGCTCCACCTGCCCGAAGCATGCTGGTTTTGAGGCGCCAATCAGCCGCCTTCGCCCTTTCTCCTGTCAGCAGAAGCAGTTCCGCCGGGTCACACAGGACCACGCGTGCAGGCCAGGAGCTGGACTTGGTTGTCAGAGGCTATATGAGACGCGAGCAATTGGAGCATTTTTGGAATTGGGAGCTTATCCCCAAAACCGCCCCGGCTGTGACAACCTTGGAACCTATGTGATACTAACATACAAAATATTAAATACGCCACATCATCTCTTAAAACATTTATTCGAATACCGTGAGTCTCGACATACACGCAGCCACTCAGCGACACTGCGAATTCCCCACTCACGTATCACCTGTCGCTGATATTATTATTGTGTGCGCGTCTGTTTCCTTTGGAATTTCCTCCCCGAAACTCTTGTCATCTCTCCCAGCATCAAAACGTTCATTCGAAATTTGGATACTTATTTGTTGCATAACGATTTAACAACACCTGCGTTTTGACTCATGGTAACTATACAACATGACTATACTTGGCATTACATGTTTTATTTATACATATTTCCTGAAGGATTATTTACTATGATATGGTAATTGTGAAGCTATGTGCTTTTTGTGACCATAAATTCTTGAATCTTGAACTTGATTTCAGTTATTCAAATACTCATTACAAGTCATTGTTGAACTACATCCATATGCAAATACAGTCAAACTCACGATTTATTCCCCAAGAAGATGTCCGCATTTTCAGATTATATATTCGCAGTAGAATCAGAAAATGGATTTTAATGCAAAGACGAGCATAGGCCATTCATTGTGATCTGGCTACCTCTACAAATTTGTTTCAATTTTGATGATTGCAAACAGACTGACTACAGTTGATTGCCACGTCGAACAACAGTACAATCAACGCATGGTGGAAAGAATGGAATCAGATTGTGCACAAAATTTTGAATGAAAGAACCGAAGTGAAACCAGGAGATTTTAGCTCATGAAAGAACAAGGAACGATTGTTACATTTATCATCCCTGCTTTCCATTGTGGTGGTATTATTCCTTTTCCTATTAAAAACGTGCGTGAGAGGAGCAGTTAAAGCAGCGCTACACCTGCGAAGTAAGGAGGGGGGAAATGTGTCTGCGCCAGGGTACTTCTTTTCGTTCCCGCCCAATCGTGTATTCATTAACAGTCATTTCACTTAATAATTCCAAATGTGGCGAAATTGGTGAAACCTGATATGCGAAAAACGCTTAGGATTGGGAACAAGTGAGTAAAACTTTGCTACGAGACGAAAGTCATAAGTAAAGTTAAATTTTGGGGACTCAGAGAAGCACTCTCTGAACTAAACGAAGTCCAACTTGATTTCAGTGACTCAAATTCTCATTACAAGCCATGTTGAAATACGTTTAGATGGAAATACAGTCAAACTCTCAATTTATTGACTGTAAAATTGCCCGCACCTACAAATTTTCTGTTTGCAGTGGAACCGGGAAATGGATTTCACTGACAAGACGAGCTTGGACCATTCATTTTAATCTGTACAAAATTGTGAATGAAAGAACCTAAGTGAAACCAGTGGTATTTCCGATCCTGACAGAACAGGGAATGATTGTTACAGTTCAAGAGACAGCGGATGATCTTGCGAGCTTTTACTCACAAGTTTTCTGACCGATACATCAATTATTGCATAATAGTTGATCAAAACTCAGTAGTACATTCAAGTCATTCGTTAATTGACTAAATCCTTGTTAAACGACACATGCGGCGACTAAATACGAAGAAATCCCAGGATGGCGACAACATTAACCCAGATCTTCTACTTGCATGCTATAGAGATCTTTCATACAATCTCGGTAAGGATTTCATCCGGAGTCATCGCGATGGTTGCGTACAGTCAACATGGAAAGCTGGTGTGATAATACTAATTTAAAAGGTGGCTGTCGTTTCGGCATAGCAAATTACAAACATGTTACGCTGTTCCCGGCATCTCGAAAATCATGGAGCTCATCCTAACGGACTGACCTTGAGACTAAAGGACTTTTATCAGCAGCGCAACATGGGTTTCGCCGGAACAGATCTTGTCTGTCAAATTTACTCACCACTCTGGACGATTGGACAGCGTCTCTTGAACGAAGATACGCAGTTCATATCTGCTATATTGATGTGCCAAAGGCTTTTGATAAGGTCAACCACAGCCCACTTCGGCAAAAGCTAGTGCAATATGGGATGACAGGAAACCTATTAATGTGGATTACCGATTAACTGAGCGATCGGCATGTGCTGGTCAGCATTAACGGCCTTGTATAAAAAACCATCAATGTCACCAGCGGCGTCCCTCAAGGTTGAGTGCTAGGGCCTATCTTTTATTGCTATACATACATAATATTAGCCAAGTAGTGTGAAGCAAGGTGGTTAATATTGCTGACGACATAAAAATATAGTAGCAAATCCGATCAATTTAGGGTTGTTCGATGTTGCAAGCGGATTTACATGCACTGGTCTCAACGTTATCAGATGCCATCCAGCATACGTTACAACTTGACCTTTAATACGAGTACACTCAAATCTCCGTACTGTGCCCCCTCGTTACTATGCCACTCTCGCTATTGTGCCACTTTTGCTCGGTCCCGAGAAAATTCAATACAAAATAAATTTACTATGCCACTCCCTAATCTCACTACAATGTTACAATTCTGTGGCTATTTAAAAGTGCATTTTTGCGCATTTTGCGCATATAGTCAGCCGGTTTCAAGGTCGAACACGCTATGTTTCTCCCTGACGCCAGCTAAAACAAGCTAATCACCTCACACGCAACGATAAGCCTCTTTCTTACTCTTGCTTTAAGTATCGATAGATAGACCCACGAAAGCGCGCACACAAACAGACACACAACTTTGACATCGTTATTTTTCAAACTGTTCAGCCCATAATGTCAGCTCAGAAACGCAAACGAACCGACTTTACGCTGAAGAAGAAGCTCGAGATCATCGATGCTGCGAAGAAGGAGCCGGAGCAGTCCAAGTTGGCGAGGGAGATTAGCAAGAAATGGGGCGTCAAAGTTAAGAGAACCACCGTGAAGGGAATTCTCAGCAAGAAGGATGCAATTGAAGCTTCAATCAAAGCTAGAGTTCTATCGAAGTCCATGAAGCTGACGCAGCCACACGACCCGAAGCTTGATGAGGGAGTGCTGATGTGGCTGAAGCAAGCGAGAGGACTGAATCTGCCTGTCAGCGGCGATCTGATCAAGGATAAGGCGATTAAACTGGTCGAGCTGATGCACATCTCAGACTTCATGGCGAACGACTGTTGGTTAGACAGCTTCAAGAAGCGCAATGGTGTCACGTTCAAGACAGTGCAGGGCGAAGCTGGAGCGGTGGATTCCCAATCCCTTATTGATTGGGAGCAGCAGCTTCTCAGGCCCTTACTCAGGCAGTTCACTGCAAATAATGTCTTCAATCTGGACGAGACTGGACTCTTCTGGCAACTGCTTCCAAACAAGACCACGGCTTTCAGGAGAGAGTGGTGTACTGGATGAAAGAAAAGGATTACTCTTCTAGTTAGGGCAAACATGAGCGACAGCGTGAAGTTTCCCCTTTGGGTGATCGGCAATTCCAAGAGACCCCGTTTCTTCGAGAAGAAGGAGTTCCCGGTCACGTACAAGACGAACTCAAAGGCGTGGATGACGGCGGAGATTTTCGAAGAGTTGTTGCGTGCGTGGGACGGACGACTCGGCCAGCGGGGACGGAAAGTACTGGTCTGTCTCGATAACTTCTCTGGCCACCCTCCCAAGCTACCGCTGAACAAAATCCAACAGGTCTTTTCCCACGTAACATGACAGCTTAATCGCAAACAATGAATCATGGAATCATAGAGAAGTTCAAGCGCCACGACAAGAAGCTGCTGCTGTGCCGTTGGCTAGAGACCATGGACGATCGGGGAAAGTAGTTCAGGTTCACGTTGCTCGACGCTCTACACGTCGCCCGGTATGCTTGGGGTCAGGTCAGTAAGTCGAAAATCAGGAACTGCTTTCGAAAGCAAGTTTATCGAAGGAGAAATCCGAACTGAGCCTCAGAATGCGGATCTGCTCGAGATCTGGAAAGCTCGGTCTGGCGAGGAAAAGATGCGCGAGAACGAGGAGATCGATCTGCCTGACTTTCTCGAAGCCGACGAACGCCTCGCGACTGGCGGGTCATTCACGCTGGAGGTGATTGCGGAGGAGATTTTGTAAGATGAGGAGCTGGTGGAAAGCGAAGACGAAGTGATTATCGAGGAGGAAATCGTTCTGTTCGAGGAAGCCCAGCGTGCTTGTATCACTGTCCGAAAAATCATGCAGCAAAAAAGCGGGATGCCCGGTGTAATACAAGCGTGGGATTGGCTAGAAAACGAAATGAACGAGATCCGAAGAAAGAAGATGCGTCAGCCGACGATTTTTTGTGAGCTTTGGACTGATCGATTGTGAAAATAAATGATGGTCTTGCGAAAATAAAGCCGTTTTTACAAACCCTCGTTACTATGCAACTCTCGCTACTATGCCACTCTTGTTCGGTTTGCATAGTACGGAGATTTGAGTGTATACGTTTCATGAAAACCTGACTTGGACCACCGCTGAGAATGATCTCGATATGTGGATTACTAATAACCTGAAAAAGAATTGGAATTGCAGGAAGGTCTCCAACAGGGCACATGGTATTTGAGAATGCTGAAGAGAATATTTTGGCGTTTCTCCCCTCAAACGCTATCCCGCATTATAAATACTTACATCCATCCAACGACAGAGTATATTATCCCATTTTGGGCACTGTGACTGTGTGAAGACATTGTATTGTTTGATATAATTTAAATCCGAGCGACGAATCTAGTTGATGGGATGCAGCACATCCCACACCAAAATAGAATGGTCATCCTGGGATTGAATGATTTTACACAAAGGTGAGTAAGGAGCGACATAATGCTAACATATAAAATGCGGCGAATTGAAAATCACCATGTCCGCGATTTGATAAAGATCAGTTCCCCCAAGAATACATGGAGCCTTTCAAGTTGTCTCGTTATACCTCACTCAAGACTCAAATGCAAACGTTATTTCTTCTTTGTGCCATTTTGCTCTATGTAGAATTCACTAGCATAATATTTTATGAACGCTACCACGATCCGTGTTTTCAAATCAAAAATGGATGCTTATATGCTTATATATTGACTACATATGAACCCATACAAAGCAAACACCTCAATGGAATTTTTATTGCAATCTCTTTCTTTTTATAGCTTTCATTTATTGGTAAATGTAAAGCAATTGCTTTATTCACTATAAAATATTGATTCTTTATTCCTGTTGATCAGTCACTGCATTCGAGTGTTTAATATGTTAGTTATATGTTAGTTTGCAATGAAACGATGCACAGAACGCAAATGCAGCTAACTAATGTTGGTTTACCGCACATTACAATAGTCTAATAAACACAAAGAACAGCATTTGCACAAACTAAATTGATTTCTGAAAGTGCTTCATGTCTGTGATATTTAATTTCTAAACTTTAGATTGCCACTTAGACTTTTGAAGTTTGAAATGCCGAGATACCAAATTAGGATTATATTATAGTGGACTTACATAAAGCAAAATTTTTCCAAAATTATATCATTTTTAGCTCACAAATTCGATGCTTTCTTCTGTGCTAAGAGGAATTTTGATTGTATTATTTTACTTAGCTTAGATTGTTTAGGCACAAACCCATTGTCCGACTGCGCAATAAATGGCGATATGCATCTTGACAACACCACGCATGTACCGCGAGGTTAAAAATAAATTTTACTGAAAATATACTGGACCACAGACTTGAAACGATGTGTTATTTTTTAAATGTCAGAAGATTCAAATATTGATGGGCATGCATGCATCCTTCAACCCATAAAGGAATGTAACTGTCAATGGGGCGTTCGTGTGTTGTCGTTCATCTATTTTTGCATATTGTTAACATGAGTTTTTGTGCCACATCATTTTATATGCACTAAAAGAGCGATAGGTTTTTGTGATACCTGTCTAATTCTGATCTATGTGGCGTCTGACCAGGGAGATGTAGGATAATAAGACACAATGATCGTAATATATATAAATATAGTTAACTTGAGTAACATGAAATCAAACATTTAGTGTCCGATTATGAGACGTGTTATAGAAAAACTGCTCAAAAATTTAACTATAGTTTCTAATTCATGCAGTTTAATAATAAAGTTTGCGAATTAAAATCAAGCTACTTTACTTAATGTTAGAACGAAAGCATGACACATTGCTAAAACCTTAATGGATATAGATGTATAAACATGTTGGGGAACGATCGGGTAGTCAGATTGATGAAAACAACAGGTAAAAACAATTTGTTAGAACATTTATGTGGTAACGTTTCGCATCTGGCAAGGAAGCTTTGTCAGGTCAAGTCTTAGTGTTACGCCGCAGAACATCTACATTGTCGAAGTGGTCTTTGGGACCAGTATCCATCACATGTTCGACGAATGTCGAGTCCTTCATTGGTGCCTGTTACGCCCTCTCATTTAGTGGGCGTTTCTTAATAAACTCCTTGTGCTCTTCAATCCTCGTGTGAAGTTCCTTGGCAATCTATCCGATTTACAAACCGGATAATTTCTTACACTTGATTCTGTAAGCTTAATTCGTAGAGCTGACAAAAGGTAATTTAGCATTGAGGTGCACAAAGCCGAACGAAGAAATCTACCATTCATAAATGTCGCCCATATTAAGGCATCGAAATCCCGATACAAATTTAACACAAGATAGTAATACCGTAGCTCGCCGATATTTTTCTGTATTTAGTGTTGTGTTTACCAAGTTTAATTGGCGTTTTACAAAACTCTTCGGATAGCTGTGCTCTATGAGTCGATGAGCAGTTTCTCGATGCACACGTTTCCGTTCTTTTTCATAAAAACGGACTGCCAGGGAACTTCATACAAGGATTGAAGAGAACAAGAAGTGCAGTAAGAAACGTCCACAGGATGAGACAGTATATCGAGCATTAATCAATGACTCAGTATTTGCTGACCGTGTGTTCAACACGGGTGACAATGTGGACTTCGATAATGTAGATGTTCTGCGGTGTAGCATTAAGCCTTAGATTAAATGATTGCAAACGGATTCATTTGAAATAACTAACAAAAGGAAACACAGGATAGAAGGTGTTGAAATTTCCACAATGTGGTACCTGGCGCTGCGATGGTAATTATTAGTGATGTTAAACTTCTGCATAATTTTTATTTTTTCATATTAAAACGTATTTAGATTTAAGGGCACTTGTCAGAAGTTTATGATTGCACGTGTGAACCGCAGTGTCAATAGACCTTGACAGATTTCACACTGTGCTGGGTAAATAGGCTGATTGATCTTATCTTCGTCTAAATGATTTGACACCCCCACGATTCGTGAGACAACCTATTCGAGATGATATGTGTGCTCCTTAATGACGTACCCTCTTCTGACAGAAACCTTGTCTGATGAAGCTTCGGTATCAGAAGTGAAACGTTAATCCTAAACATGCTCTAACCTAATATATATAATTTAAATGACGATGATATTTTAGAAATGCATGGACACGATTCATTCTTAAAAAATGCGATGATTATATAAACGGAAAATATGACGACGAGAATGAGCTCGGTAATTGTATGTTATAAACTGCTTGCCAAAAACCTCATGGCAGACAATTTATAAGGCGTTAAATCATATAAACATCCGATTCAATGTCAAATGGCTCTTGAGTTCGCATGATTTTATCGAGCCTTGAAGTGGAAACCGCAACAGATTTTGATAATTAAGTGATATTCCGTCTAAGAGTTCCAATTGAAACAGGTTCTGAACAAGAAAAAGTATGGCGGACTTTTATTCTTCTAATATTATTTGTGTTCTATAAGGCCCATGGATTTCGTGAATGATTGAGTAGGAGATTCGCGTGTTGAGAATTTCATTGGTTAAAATGAAGTTACTCATAATGACTCACAGTCTAAGAGCTTGTAGTTTGAGTTTGGATATTCGCTTTTCGGTCAACAAATTTTTGTGTCACGCAAGTAACTTTGAGGCAAGATGATGAATTCTCTCAGAAGTTCAATATTCTTAGCAGTCCATGTGCTCAGAATTGGACTGAATATTTCATAGATTCGTGCATATGCATTTCGTATCCAAATTGAGGCTTCCTGTGTGAAATTCAAGAATATCAGTTTTAGCAGCTAGAAGCTACCCAAGTCCAAACATAAATATTTTGACAATGTTTCCGTAATTAGTTTGAATGTCACCCATATAATGCTATTATTTTTCTAGGTATTTCAAAGTTCTCTTTTATGTCAACTTGATGAGTGATTCAGGAACATTTCTCAGTTGCAGAATTTCACACTTTTCAGGATTAAAATGCAAACTATTTGTCGACGAACTATTGTATAAGGAGCATTTACCTCTATATATGCGGTGCAGTCGTCGAGTGACTTGACACGCTACCGTATTTCAATATCGTCAGTAAACAATATCAAATTTACGCGATGTAATCGACTATATTATTTCTACCTTTAACAGTAGAACAGCCTTTAGAACAGAGACTCGAGAACTATTTTCGTGACAACCAATCTTCTGGAAAGGGCGTTGCCAACGCGAAAATAGATGTCTATCATGAGCTACAAGTTTCTAGATTGGAAAATCATTATTGACTCGATCAAAAGCTTCAAAACCTCAAAGTAGCATGCGTGCGTAAGTATGGACTTCACCTCAGGCCTAGGCTCAATCCTCCAAAATCGTAAGTTGGTTAAATACGAATGATTGATTTCTCCGAAACCCTTGCTGCGCTGACATTCAACATTTGAATGAATTACTTAGACTGTGTAAACAAACGGATCAAACCAGTTCAATTGCTTCAACTATTATAGAATTGTAGAATGACGAATTTCACGGTTCGAATTTCAAATAAATTTTACATCAGAGATTGAGCGTATTTCTGTGTGGTCAAATCTGTTGGCGAAATCTTCTTTGGTTTCGCAAAAAGAACCGGATGCGTAAATTTGGCTTAGGCAAACGTTGCTGTGGGAGAAATCTGGGCTCGTTGGGCCAATCTGGCCTCTTAAGTTAATGCCAGCGTTGCGGTTCATTTGCCCTAAATATTCACATCATCGACGGCCTTCGTCGTGAGATATTTTCTCTCGTCATTTATAAACCGCAACTGGTCTCTCACCTTTCCGGCACGCTCCAGTGGCTGGCTAACTCAACAAACATAAAGACGGATGCCTCCGCTTTGGTTCATGCTATGAATTGGGCCGCGGTTGCTTTGATTGTTGCACTGTCCTGTTTCTCTTAGATGTATAATCAGCACCGGTTGACACATCAATACGCGGTGAGAGTCCTGGCAAACAATCCGACCGACACCAAGCCTTCTATGTGCCACAGTTGTTCCGGGATATCCAGTATGACAAGCTAAACAATCTGACACAATCCATCATGAACCTGGAACAACGCTAGGCGCTGGTCGCTCGCCAACTTTTGTGGAACATTAACGCCAATATATACCGGGATGAGAATGGCTTAAACTTGGACATGGATATCGGTAACCATCTGATGGCTATCCACGAATCTACCGTCAACAATTTTACTGGGCCAGACAAAGCATTTTACAAAAGCGAATTCGATTACTTTGATCAAGTTATCGCAGTGTCTTGAGCTATACGTGACGTCCCCAAAGGATTCGACAGAAAGAAGCTTGTTTGGAAGCGCTTGGTCAAGTCAGAGTTCAGGTGGGTTGTTATCCTCCATCAAACTCGGACTCCTTGGTGTTGGAATTTGAATTTGAGTACGCTACGCCTATGCAGTCCGATGCCAGAGCTCCGTTCTTGGCCCGCTTCAAAGTGCGTCGCGTTGTTGTCCGACATTTGGAATCGGAAGTCATTGCAGCGGCCACGGCTACTCCGTAATCCCTTCCTAGTGATTCTGTCTCAACAGCTCCATCAAGATCACACGTTCTCTTCAAAACAGAACGAAGATGTAGTCTTCAGACTACCAGACAATCGACAATTTATTTCGCATCCTCTAAAGCTGGAACACTCGACATGCGTTCTCGCACACAAACATCTCAATTCGTGCAAACTGTACGTTCCATTGAGTTATTTGACAAGCAAAGCGGCCCGGATGTTGCTCTTCAAGCATGCATTTTCAAAGTTGGTGACGATGTCTGGCAGGATCTTCGTGCGCTCCAAGTGCTGAAGTTGTTTTTTTAAGAACATCAGATTCAAAATGTAATTTCATCGAGCGGAAGTCATCAAACACCAATTTTGTATTTAAATGAAAAATTCGTTATTTCAGGTAACAAAATTACAACGTCATTATGCGATGATGGTAGAGACGTGCGAGCAGACATGTTCAATTATTAGTTCTACTTTTTAGGACGCATGAATTTGAGCAGATAACTGTTCCGCGCTAAAATTTGAAACACAGAAATAATTTTAAAATAATTATTCAATGACCAATCTCCATTTTTGAGTTCAGACGTTCTTTTACATATATCATAGTGTGAAGATGATATAATTACGTTACTACGTTAATTTCAATATGTCAGTATGCTACAAATAACCGCATGTGTGATATAATGATTCATTTATTGAGAATACAGTTTTAGAAATTTCTAATTAATTTTTGTAAAGCTGAAACGTCTACACACATAATTAAACGTGTAATACTCTACGTTCAATAATCACTGCATTGCCTTCACGGTAATTTTTCGGACTACTCCGCATAAAAAAATGAATGCTCGGCATAATTCACATATTTGTTTAGATGATAATGTTTATTTGATGAATTTTGGTACAATAGCCAAAACATAATCTTTTATATAGAAAATTTGATTAAAATTTCTATATTTAAAATCTGAAATAAATACCACGTATTCGCAGGTAATAAAATAAAAATTTACGATCATTCATTCCAATGGCACCCATTACTGCACAAAGCTAATGACAGGTGCAATTACAGTCATTCATCACAGCACAAACTGTCACTATTATTTAGGCAAATTTTAAGATGAATTCATAGTAATTGTTTAAGCGATAACTGCGATTACATTACATCTTAAAATTTGCCTAAATAATAGTGACAGTTTGTGCTATGATGAATGACAGTAATATATATTAGAGCACAACTTATAAATAAAAACCTGTACTTTTATTTGCTAAAAACTTTTGCTTCTTTCAAAACAAATTTTCATATCAAAATTATTTTCTGAATGCGATAGGAACTCAAAATATTTTGGGGTGTCATGGATATGCATGCAAATGCGGATTTTCGTTAAGAATATTTCTCTTAGATTAATTTGGAATTTTTAGTGTCACAAATTTCATTTGATTAATAAACTTATAGCTTTAGGTTTTCCGATTTGATACACAGTGCAACAAAATACAAAAACATAAATTTTGAAACAAAATTGGTTAGTGGAGCAGTGTATTGTTTCAGGTGTACTCCAAAAATTGCAACATCCGAAATATTATTACTTTGGCAATAGCCGATACAAAAGTTTGCATCATGGCCTAGGCAAAATGAGTTGGGTGGTTTGATCGCATATCTATGGCTTTTAATACAATTTAACCCTACCTGAAGGAAAGTACCCATAATACGATTATATATTTGTATAATTTTTCCTTGTTTCTTGTTTCCTAAAATAGTTTGTAAGTTTGATTGCGAAAGTGAACCTATCATTTTAAGTTTGGCTGGAACATATTTGAAAGAAAGCTAAAAGGTTCGTTGAAGGTTTTTATTTTGTTTTTACAGAAATCGCTTTATCTGTTTGAGATTTTATGATATTTCTGTCAAGCAATGTTCATTTCCTTTATAAAAAAATTGTGATACGGAATTTGTTGTACAATTCAAATTAAATAATTTTACTAAATTAATTGATTATTTGATATCACATATCGAAATCTAAATCAAATAAATTTGTGGTTGCTGGTGATGTCTGAGAATTTATCTAAGATAATTTGCTCGTTGTCTGACAGTGACAATTATTTCGGTCATACTTGAATGTATTTGCATTAAAAACTGTTGGAATTTGTTGATATCCAGTTAAAGCAATTGAGTACAAACTATTCTTAGGGGCAATTACCGATGAGCATAGTTAAAAAATCAGTGGAAATATAGAATAAAATTCCAAGGGAGAATATAGCAGTGCTAAATTAACATCGAGCCTGGATACAATGAATATTTTAATAATATATTAACAGAAATCATACCGGCGTTACAGTTTGAGCGATTGTGCTCAAAATGGTGATTAATACAACATGCAATATTGTCACTTATTATCTGATATTTTGGTTGTTAAGAAAATCTCGGAAAATGATTCAAGTTTTTCGCAGTACATGCACCAGAAAGCTCGCAATATATTGAAAGAATTTGAATAACAAAGATTTCGATGGAGTTGCTAAATGTGAATATTTATTTTAATAAAATCATTCTGCTGATGATTTCGATAAATAAAGTAATTAAAAAAATAAATGACGATAGATTTAGACCGAAATGTGTTGCTCCAAATTCTAAAACAATATAAAATGAAAGCCTGTGCCAAACGAAACTCAAAATCCGAGAATATGAAATAGAAATCAAATATCATGAAATTCTCTATGCACTGTAAACATATTTTCTATCATAAGGTGCACTATTTGTGACGCTGTCTGTAATACCGGAGAACAGATTTCTTTTGACGTAAGTTCAATATAATGTATCTCTGAAGTTTTTCGGTTGATACGGATAACTGTGCACTACAATCCTCTAAATATACAGTGAAGTTCTTTATGACAACTAAAATCTCTATTTGATTGTGATTATTTTTAAAAAAATTTGTAAGAGGACCAGGATAAACTTACAACTGTCTGAATGAAAAACTTAAATTAACAGTAAGTTAGATTTGAATTTCACATTTTGATGGTTTAAGATTAACAACTTTGTTAATACAAAGTTGTTAGCGTTTCAATTATGAATCTTTAGAATTCTACAATATTTGTAATTAGATTGCTTTTTGTACGTTTTTGTTGGTACAATTTAACCAGTTATAACAGTTTATATTCATTGAGTAAGTGGCATTCTGCTTGAAAATTTGTTTTAGATCACATATAACTAATCATTTCATAAACAATCTGCGTTAGCTCGGGATTTATATGCATAAACAATGGCGAAATTAGGGATGGGGATTTATTACATTTTGGATCGTGTGACAAAATGAACATTATTTACCTAAATGGTTACAATACAATTTTCCTAATTAGCTCATTATAAAAAACAATTAATGTATTACGCACCCACTTCGTGAGTGACCTATAATTGGCCTGAAATCAATCTAAAATATGCGCGAGGTTGTGTGCCCTTTGTTAATATCGCAGCATCGGTAACTTCACAGTGTAGAAAAGCATTACTAAAATTGTTATTGTTGACAAAAAGCATTATTATAACAGTGAACAATATAATGGAAAATGTTCGTAAACAATCGAGGACTCAGAATCATGAAAAAGAAAGTTTATATTGATTCGTTGAGACCACTTCATTGGTAACGTGTACACTGTGTTTCACAGTTTACATTATGTGACCATTAAATAAATCAAACGTCATTGTGTAAAGAGTAGAAAAAAATTGTTTGTATCATTGTTGTCCCCTATATTTTGTACACTAGGTTTTAACTGTCTGTCCACTTTGGTTGAAATGAATTAAATTAAATAGGATAAACGGATAGTTTTGTATGCAGCAGATAAAAAAGTATTACAAAGAATTAATGTCAGATGCATCGTATAGATTTTGCCGTATTTCTGTAAAATCTCTATCATTTCTTGGTGTAAACTATTGTTTTACCGATCAAACTACACATTGGTACTATATAATTTGGCGAGTTAGAAATAAAAATAAAGTGAAAAGAAACATATTTTCCTTCATTTCTATGAAACACACACACGACCGAATTTGTGCTGTTTACACTTACCAAGTAGGTATAGTGTGACAAGGATCCGTGTGACTTAAACTTTAAAGTTTAAGCTAGACAAGACTTAAACTTTGAGGGCCTGTAATGAATTGTATTGCACTGTCATTTGAACTACCACCACAGTGTCACTGTTGAAAAACTAGCACGACCATCCTTTTCAAAGACTTGCTCTCGCTTGTGTGTGGAAGTCTCTGCGCGCAAAACGCATGAAAATACGTATTCAGTGTTATATGTATGGATGAACACATGTGAATGAACATGTTGGCGTGTCTGCCTAATGCACATGTGATCTCGGATATTGAAATTGGTTCAAAAAGAAGTTTTTATCAAATGCCATGCGGATTATATCCTCAAAATTACTGAGTAAATTTCAAAGCAATGTAGGCTACCATGGCGCTAATTTCATTTAAATATTATTACAAATTTCATTATTTTAGAAAAATACATAAGAATAATTTATATTCATTTAATTTGAAAAAAGTAAATGAAAAAAGTGTATCAACATCCTGCAACTCTCGCCACACACTTACTCATTCAGTATTACCCGTTATTGTTGTTCAAAAACCCTAATATATTTATCGTAATATCTTGAACAAAATAGTGCACTCTACTTAAGTTTCATTTACTCACAAACTAGAGAATGTAGATCATTCGTCTAAACCATGTTTTGTTCGCCATCTATCTAATCAACCAGCTGGAAAAAAGTTACACCCAAGGAATGTGGTCCAACTCTGTCCCTCATATAAACTATTTTTCTGGGTTATATGTCTCTTAATGTTACAGGTTTTTACTCCTAAGTCCAGAAACATGGTCTGGTCTTATAGATCATTGGAACGTGATAAAAAGAAGCTTGTGATTTATTAGGATTTCCGGATGCCAAAATTTTACTCAATATTAATAACTGATATTAGGAAATAGAGTGCCGTTTATATTCTATAACAAAAAAATGCCATTACATATTTTCTCCAAATGCAAATACTAGATGTGTTGCATTGATTTCATTTTTTCACTCATTGAATGATGTTTAAGTTTGTGATGCATGTTCTAATTTAATCCTTAGTTTTGGCTGTCGCTTTTTCGGATAGGCCTTCGTTGTGACCAATCAAAATCGTTTTGAATTTTCTACTTATATTCCGTCGATGGCAATAGTTTTACATTGTAATGAATCTGTTAAATACAGTGAGTTGAAATCAGGTCTGCGTGTTTATCCTTTCGTTAAATTTGTCAACAAATATTGTGAATAATTTAAAAATTGAAACTCAATATACAGCTCAATTAAATGTGACAAATGCCATCTCATCGAATCTTTAGCACGACTAAGCATTTATTAATGAATAATCTCTTATCCTGCTGCAATATAAACTACTCGCCTTGCTATTTATTCGTAAGCTTGTAAACAGAGTAAATTAGTAACGTAATTGTGTATCATGTGAAAGCTACGTGATAAAGTTTAATTATTTGGAAATAAACATACGAGGAATAAATTAACACATACGTTGTCGTTCTTTCGGCAATAAATTTGGAATAATAATAATAGCTTAGAATGGTAGAAAATGGTGTATTTTGGCTCGAAATGGATCATTTTACACAATAAAAACGAAAATTTTACCGCCTAGTTTTAAACAGGACTAACTTGTTACATGTATAAAGGCATGAATTGAGACTAAATCAAAGACGAAAGACATAAATAGAACGAAATGTATCGTTTTCGCTACTTCATAGCAACAAACAATTACAGAAAGTGCACGTGATTACTACTTTCGGGAATCGGGTTGTTTGGAAATAAAAATATTAGTAAAATCAATGGCAGAAAACTTTTGTTTAATATCTTACAATTTTCTTTCGAAATATGATTAATGTTAAAGATTTCAAATAGATAACAATTGTCTCAAAACTTGATTTGTGAATTTCATGTGTAAGATTATAATAATAATGGTATCAATGCAAAATCAAATAGATTATTTTGTTCTTGTTTGAGAGAAGAAGAATTCGATCATTCACATTTAACCACTGCGCTCACTCCTATTTTTGACTTTTGGCTGTCATTCAATTTAAACATTAATATTATATTAAGTGGGTCTTGCAAAATTAAAAATCGGAAATTAAGTAAAACTGGTGCAACAATAACTTCGTGGAGCACAAAAACATTGAATTAAATGTTCTGATGTTTTAGGAATCCATTTCATGTCTCTCAACCTTAGTTGCTTTAACCAATCTCAGACACATCTCTCCAAATATGCTTAGTTTCTATAGCACAGTACAACAACAGCAAAAATGTCAATGCTCTGACCTTTCTCCAAGATATATTAATTTTCGGCTCTGCTAGATTGTATCACTCTCCTGCATATACAGCATATTAATTGAGATTTAATTATTATAACTAATTATTCGGATTCCCTGTTCTGACTAGTAACCATTGCTTTAAATTTAATACCAATGACAGATCAGTATTTGTGCTATTGTAATAAATTTACATCGATTATAAATATCACATTTTAATAATTTTTTATTCATCAGTGTCTATTTCCATGGAACATATGATGATTAATGAAGTTCATAATCCCAACTTAAAAAGCATTGCCGATACCTGATTCATTGCATACGGACTGCAATATCGTTAAATGCTCACACGTCAAATACCCTTATTTGAACTCGTGTCGATTCACATCCCCTAGTTACATACATTTGGTATACTCTATTGATTAATAGTCAATTGCTCTTGTCTATTTATTTGATTAGATTCCATTGCCAAAAGTTAACGTTTTCATTGATGTGCTGCAATCGTTTGATATCAAATTTGTTATATAATCGTATAATCTTACAACATTTGAACGATGCGTGTCATTTACCGATATGAAATGTGAAATGTTTATTCCCCCAATTTGAAAGAAATCCATTAATTGTCGTTATATTATGTCTATTTATTCATACACATGATGACCATTTATTCGAAATTAAAAACATCTTGTTGTTTCTTCAGAACTTTATCGTTCTAAAATGGTTAAATATTTAAAACCTATTCGAAAATAATGTTGATTTGTCCACTTTACAGACAAATGAAATTCGGTCTATCTACATATTTCATAGTGTGTCAGCTGTGCAATGTAATTAAATGAAACATCATTGATTTTTTGAACGTTTATTTAAAACGTATAATAATATTTAATTCAATTCAGTTGGAATAAAATAGGAGGCTTTAAACATTTTTAAAATAATATATTTTTTAAAAAAACGTGTGAACAACATCACAATCATATGAATCCTTGATGAATCATAACATATACCCTACTTGTAATACTAAGAACTTCACACGACAATTATGTTATTATTATTTCTAAATCAATAGATGCTAAATGCTTAAGTTGATCAATGTATTTTAAATTTCACGAAGGCTATGATATTTGAATAGTCCTATTTATGCAGTCCTTTCATTCGCATTGGATGTCCGTTGGTTATGTAGATAATTTTTGTGTTCTGGTATCGAGAATTAGATCAATAAGTAAAGCTGTTAGTGCCCAGTAAAGATATTTATCAAGTTTAAATCATAGATAGATTGATAATAGGTTTAAATTTTATGAAGTAATACCACTAAGTCTAACATTAGAAGAAAACTCAAAAAATTAATAATTTTTTCATCTAAGATCATGAAATTTGCTGTTAAAGAATTAAATTCAAACATATATCCATTATTTGACCGATAGAACAGATAAACAAATGGACTGATTTTAAAAATATTTTAAATGAAAAATAGTGTAGCTGTCTTAACACGAGGCATGTCTCTTGAATGTTGATTAGGTTATCAGTGTGCCTCCATGGTTTTCAATTGATTTTGATTCATTTTAGGAATAGGTAATGGAAATGTATTGTAATGCTCGCGCGCCATGAAATGACACACCGGATCCAGTTTCTGGCTGTTTACTGTTCTCATGTGGAGATAGGCACCATACATTCAAACAGTTGTGAAGTGACAAACGAAGTTTTGTTGGAATGCCACTAGTGAATAATGATGTTGGGACAAACCGGGATTTTCAAATACAAAATCACAGAGTGAATTCCGTTTGGGTGCTCGAAAAAGCTCAAAATAACCACCCTATCGTTCTGCTCATATAACCAGCGTTTTATTTCACGGGTTTCTTGCTGTGTGTCGTCTTCGTTGGAGAGAATGATATTAGTTTCAGAGAGCATTGAAAAAAGAATGAAATGTTTAACAAAGTTATACGTGGATTCTTCTTGTGAAACGGATTCGATTGACGAACCACAACGTTCAAATAAATAATAGGATTTATTATCAATACGCTCAAAACGGTCAATGTATTGTGGTGCCCACATCCACAGCACTTACATTCCAAAACATGTTTCTGGCTGTTTGCCGTCGTTAGGTAGAAACACTAAGCTTAGTTTCAGTGAGCCATGAGACGGTCCAAATGTTTTGAAAATTTTGCCATCGGATAAATTTTCTTCGGTAGTTTTGGTAGTTCTTAGCTGAGTCGATCTTACTACGCCTACATTGGTTGCATCTTGCTTAAATTGGCCAAATTGTGTATATAAATCCATTCATCTGTTATCAGCTTTTGATTGTTTTATCCATTTGCAATGGTCTTTGTATGCTAGAATGGTTTTCCTGTTAATGTCATGAAGTTTAGTATGTGGGAATGAAAAACGCTTACCAATTCATTTAGGCAAAATTGATAAATAAACAAAATCAAATAGTTCTTTTAACCATTCTAGACTATTCTAAACAATACCTCAGATTTGGCGAATACCCTTTTCGGACATAGGCAACTATCAAACTGGATTTCTAGAGAAATGATTTTGAAATAGAAAATTTTTAGATTACTAACACAGTCAAGTTTTTCCAAAAATACGTTTTTAGTATAATTTGTTTTTATTATGATTTAGAATTCTAAAAGCACAGGATTACGTTTATTTCTCGTTGAACCTACCAGAATATTTCACGCGACAGTGTCTACAAGTTAAGTTTATTATATCTAATATAAGATTTCCGAAAAATAAAATTAGTGATCAATGCCTTTAAATAATTAATAACTAAATGATCATATCCATAATAGTAAATGGTAGATATATCGGAATATGATTTTTCACATCACAGAGGCTAAGAGGCTAGTCATTTAACGATATATATAATATATATATATATATATATATATATATATATATAATTTATAAGCTGAATCCGATTTATCCCAGAGGAATTATGGTATCAATAACTTTTTCTGATAACAAGATACAATAAACAAAGATAATGGAAGCTAGTGATACATGCTTTTCCGTCTGAAACCTACAGTTTCTGTACTCAGTACGATTATAATTCGCATGATTCAAAACAACGAATTAATACTAGACAAATGTTAAACTTACAAACCACCATTGGATGAGATCCGTTTCGAAGCAATCGTAACAGAACAACGTATGAATTGATGTATTAATACAATGATTAGATGACCAGTTTCCCGTGTATGCATTAATTTTCAACAGTTTACTTAATATACAAGAAAAATATTCAGTTTAGAATAATTTGAAATTAAATAATTTTTTCAACCTTTTTGAGACAACATTTATTCATTGTTAATATTTATAGTGGTTAAAATTTATTTAGTACATATAATGCGCAGGTTCCAGTTGAACATGTTTTGTTTCATTTATTTAACGAAATAAATGTTTGTGTTGGCGTGCGTGCTGTGGGAAATAAACATACCGTTTTGTTATTCAATGTCAATAATATTCTTTAAATAATTTTTGTAAACTAAAATACATTTTTTATTTAAATGTTTTCATTCCTAAAGCACATAAAGACACTGATGCCAAAATTGGAACTTCGTTGTTGTTTCGAACCATTTAATTAAACGAATCATTGTCACTACAAAGGTTTATTCATTCCATATGCCTGAAATATAATATCTGAAAATTATTTTTCATTGTTATTCCATAATCAAATTAGTTTTTTCAATTAATGAAATGGATTGCGAATATGCAAATAAATTTTAGTAGAATGAACATACATACTTGATAATCGAAAGAATTGAAGAGAATTTCGAAGTGTGATTTAAACTGTTTAATTTTGAAATAAATGTTTATAAGCAACAGATTTTTCATGGAAAATACGTGGCTAGATACATACAGGTTATACTATATTGCAATGTTTTAACTAATAGCGAAGTTACTCAGCACATGCTGACCGGTACTGAACGTAACCAATCAAACGATTCAACGCAATTCATTTAAAAAGGATATTGCCTAAGAGAATTGCTACATGCATGATAAGTATTAACAAGCATATACTGATATTCTCTTGTGAAAAATCAAATTCGAATTTTCCGTGTGAAGGTAAGCTTAGTTTCGATTTTTGTGTGAATTCCCTGAAATATTACTCAGATTAGTCTAGTCACGTAATCAAGCGGAGATTGTAAGATTATATAAATATGTCGGAAAGGTTGAAAGGGTCAAAACAAAGTTGCACCTTAACAACACCAAACGATTGCTTTCGATTTTCAGTTATAGAATCACAGTTATCCTTGAGCGGGATCGCCAGATGCCTATAGTTAATCACAAAATGGTGTTTCCCATATGCTTAACATTTAAACTCCACATCCAGTTTCTGAATGTTTCCCTTCTTCATGTAGAGACAGTGTGCTTAGATTCTCTAAGCTCTGCATAAAAAGGAGTAACTCAATTCACTTGTAAATTGGTCAATCGGAATTAAACATGATGTTCAACTACAAATACGCTGAATGTTTTCCAGTCCGCAATCAAACGCTTGCGAACGACCAACGTTTTGTTTCACACACGCAGTACTTTCATTATAATTATTACCAATCGAATAAAACAACTCGCAGTCTAATTGAAGATTGTGTTTATTTGAACAAAACCCTTCTTTCTTAATGTCCGTTGCGTTGGTAATTGTCAACTGTTGGGGAACTGACCATTGATTTATTGATGTTGATTTATGACACCTAGGTCGATCAAAAGTCAAGCTAGTCAAACATTTCTAGAATGTTTGTATTTATACATTCTAAATTTCTTAATCAATTATTGAACAAAATGAAATGTCACCCATTTAATAAGGTAATTTTTAAGTAGCCCGTGACAAATTTTTGAATATTAGTAAAGACTATAAAACGGAAAAATCTCTTATATTCAAGTTAAATGTAATGAAAATTGTTCTCCATATTACAAGTTGATAAATAAAATGAAATTCTATTGACATTTTGAAAAAAATATCATTTGATCCTAACGGACATAAAAATGGATATAAAGGCTTACATTAAAATTGCAAGTCAGTGTAAGTCAGATTACCTATTATAATCATTATTCCACTATTTCAAGTCTCACTGAACCCGATCTTACTGACCACCTGATGACGACAAACAGCAACAAACCGGTTGCGGCGTTTAATTAATGGTTATTTGAGCACCATAAAATATTATATACGATTTCACAATGTTTGGAAAATAAAATTTCATTTTCAACATTACCAACCACCATCAGCTACGTTGACCTGTTGAGATTTAAATGTCTGTTGTATATATTATGCGTAATATCAAATGAAGAGTTGTTGATAATTTTCGGAGAATAATTCGATCTAAAATACCTAGGAATGTGCACATGACAATATAGGTTATTTTTACTATGTTTTAATATTTTTGCAAGCAAAAAACGAATCAAAAATATGGCAGCATGTAATATTACCGAAGCAAAAGTTAACTGTTGTAAAACAAATTAAAAAACAGCCTGCATGTTTCTATATCATGCTGCTCTAGTATTCATTTGAAGGCTTACCCGGTTAAACAGCAAAATGTAAATATTTAAAAATTTAGAAAATGCGCAACATATAAAGTGTAAGACATGGAAACATGTTAAAGACTGTTCAGAACAAAAAGTTTGATGCTTGACATAAAAAAGAATATAAGTCAACAAATAATTTGAATTAGGGCTGATTTCTAGACTTTGCGAATAAAGAAGAGTTGAAATATCACAGTCTTATAACACAGACAATCGCAAGAATATGTACCGAATAATTAGATAAACGTAGTTTGTAGTGACGTTGATAAAAATATTTCACGGTTAATGCAAGAGGTATGCAATATGGACATTCACTCGAAAGAAAGGATCATCAGCACTACCTATACTTGGAGGTGCAGTCTCCATTAATCAAATAAGCGTAGCTTGGATAAACGTTGTTAAATGCAATAAACAAATGAGGCAGTGATACATTATCACTATTATTGTTTTTAAGTAGTAATATGAAAAGTGGCCAGTTGTGTGTAAAAATGGAAGCATTACGGGATTTTAGTAAACTGGGGCCAACATTTTTTCCTGAGGAAACAATTTCAATCGGTAAGCTGATCCAGAAAAAGCACACACACGGACTGTGTAAAAGTTACCGGAACAGTTTCATTGAGAATGTGTGGATTTGAAGGGGAAGATTGTGACTGCGTGTCTGGAGATTGAAATCAATTTAAAATAGGTGTCTAAGATGGTGAAACGCCGTATGAATTTTTTGGTATGCCTTCATTAGTTTAGCTGTGATGCGCCTGCGCTCGAGAATTCACAATCCAATTCTAGTCAGTCGCTGCTCAAATGGTAGATTATGCAATCCGGTAAAAATTTTAGTTGCCTTATCATAGATAGATTCTAAGAGCGAGATAACTTTTTCCATCCATGTTGTACAAGCTTGTACTGTATAGTCCACAACTGGATGTATGCATGTATTGAGTAGTCTGAGTAAGCAGAGTATGATGAATGCCCGCTTATAGAACGCCTAACACTGCACTTTTTTCAAATTTCTGTTTTACACAGATACCGAGATCTTTTTGCGATATACTGACTGGCAAGTATTATGCGAACGAGAAGGGTTTCCAAACTTGCAAAATGTTGCACCTGCGGAATTTGAAGGGTGCTTCTTTTGAATTTACCATGGGTGCAGCTTATTTAAGTATGCTTGTAAAACCAGGATATCCTCAACTGAGTTGATCTTCATCCAAATTTTTACATCATCGTGACAAATAACAAGTTTGCATCATACCAATTTCGTTAGATCCTTCATAAATATTAAAATCAGTATTGGACTAAGTACTGAACCTTTTGGAACACCGCTCGATGCTTTAAAATTTCGTGAAATTGTGCTATCTATTCTGAGTTTCGCGTTGCGTTCACACAGGTAACTTTGGAAACATGTTACTAGATTTCCAGTGATGACAACATCACGCAGCTTTTAAAGTAGTAAGGAGTGATTAACTCAATCGAAAGCTTTAGATATATCTGAGGAACAGGCATGTACGGAACTCCCTTTGTCTATTGCTTTCATCCAATCGTTTGAAGTCCTGAGCAAGTTAGAAGAACTTGAGTTGTTGTTAGCCTCCTTAAGTCGCTGTGAACCATGGAGGTACATTGAATCGCATGATATTTTTTCATGTTTCACAGCATTTCGAATGACTAAACAGTCCGATTCGGTAGGAAAAATCTCTCCCGCAGCGCTTGCAACGATAGGCAGAACTCGGTCTATGGGTGTCAGTTGCAGGCCGGCTTCGTGATCTGCGTTTAGTATCTAAGAGCAGTATCTGCTCCTCCCCAGCTGCAGCTTTAAAAATGCCTCTAATGTGAGATGTCAAGAGCAAGTTCTTCCCGGCTGAGGGGGTTAGATTCAAGATTCAAGATTTATGGTTGAAAAAGCTATTAACTTTACATAAACCATAGAGTCGAACAATAGGTACAAATGTTTATATGTGTATTAATAAAATCAAAATAAATGGGACGAAGATTGTTTATTAATAGTTGGTAGCAAAATTTGGATTAGCTCTCATATAATCGTCAGTTTCTATTTGAGCATAGATAAACTGTTTGAGCTTACCAAATCAGCAGGTAGGGAATTACAAACATATCACACACATACCGAATAAAAATACCTGCGCGTTCCGTTTGGAGTTTGGTATTTCCAACTTGCAACCATGACCACGGCTGTTGCTGTTGCGGTGGAATAATATTTCCAGGGGGTGAGAAACAGTATTAAGTATTTTGTATGCGAAGATGAAATCACCTCGCATTCTCCTTTGTGCAAGTGTCCTCAGCTCCAATCGTCTGAGTCGCTAGGCGAATGGCGTATTTTCGAGTCCATTAACAAGCTTAAAGGCTCTCTGATATATGAGATCCAGAATTAAAATGTCTTTTGGGAGCCATGGTGTCCAGGCTTGAGCAGCATAGTCTACAATCCGGTGTATATATGTGTTCATCATGAGAGGAAAACACAATGGGGAAAAACGTCCAAATATCCGCTGTTACATGCCGAGCAGCCAAGATGCGCTTTTGTAAATGGCTTCGCATTGTAGACCATTTTTTAAACCGCAAATCCAGACAACCCAGGTCGTTTTATTCTTCGGTGTACTCCAGGATTTTGTCACCGAGCTTTTATGGATAGGAAAAAACCAAGGTCACGACCGTTCTGAATGATCTCGAATTTTTGCGTATTAAATGGCAGTTTATTTTCGGATGACCAATTGTATAAAGCATTCAGATAGTTTTGTAGTAAAATACAATTATCAGCATAGTTGATTCACCTCCGTACTTTTATATTGTCAGCAATCAGAACAATCTTACTATCATTTTGGTTTTGGCAAATCGTTCATATAAATTAGGAACTGTATTGGTCCAAGCACAGATCCATGTGGAACACCGCTAGTGACATCGATTTTCTTCGATAATAGGCTGTGCACATGAACTCTGATGTGTCGGTTGCTGAGGTAATCACGTATCAATTCATAGAGTCTTCCAACAATACCGTGTTACTTTAGCTTGTTCAAGAGTAAATTATGATAAACTCTGTCGAAATGTCCAGGTAGCACGCATGAATACAGCCCCCGAATCTACAACCAACGTCAAATCATCTAGGATTGTCGGCAAATGTGTTAGACAACAGCGATTTCTACGAAATCCCTGTAGGGAAACTGTCAAAATTTTGTTCGTTTTCAGATTTTTCAATATTTCTTTGATTTTTATTCGCTCAAAATCTTTCGATATTGAAGACAGCAATATCACCGTCCTGTAATTTTTAACATCAGAACGGCAACCGCCTTTGTAAATTGAGGTTATTTGTCCCAATATCCAGTCTTTTGGCACCACACCATCTTGGAGCAAATTATTAAACATGCAGAATAGAGGTTCAGAGAGCTGCGCATGGCAGGTTTTGAGCAGATTTGGAGTTATGTCGTCTGGTCCTGGAGATTTCCTTACGTTTAATTTTCGTAAATGCTGCGCTACCACCGTCGGAGTAATCAATACTTCACTCAAGGTCGGTCAGTCAAATTGAATGATTGGTTCCTTATCAGGCTCCGTGGATTTCAGCGCAAAAACTCCGTCATAAAATTCTGCGGTCAGCGGACGGCAGTCGGCGGTCATTTTAATCGATTCAGTGAAGCCGGACGAATTATTTAGGGCAGAGACTCCTGGTTTAATATTCACTCTATAGTTTGCGATTCTATATAAGTGCTTCGGATTCTGGTGCAACTGAGAAATCAATTGCGATTGAAAAGCATTTTATCATCCCGAATTAAGCTGATAACTTTTATCGCAGTCGTGTTAATTGTGCCCAAGAATCAGCTGTGTTGGTAGCCTTGTGAAACACCATGCTATTGTCCTTTGTTTCATCCACTTTTAGTCCTGCTTCGTAGTATATATTTATTACGTTAAAAAGTTTTCTACAATACGAACATTGAATGTTCCTCCAATATAGATTTCAGGTGCTGTAAGAGAGAGCGTTGTTGACTATCCGGGTCGGAGTAATCCAGTTGTGCGAAAATAGTGCTTCTCTAACTCGGCACACAGAGCACTGTAGTTCAACCTTCTGAAGTATTTCTTTCCGTCACGGTTACGTCTAGCGCTCGAATTTTAGTACAACGTGATGGCTTCGTCCGATTGGCGGTTTATAAATAATATTCCCTACAGCTGTTGGATCTGATGTAAGTATTAGGTCCAAGATAGACGGCCGGTCTCATCCCCTCATACGAGTAAATCCATAAAATGTGGTTATAAAGCTTCGCGTAATCGAAGACGGCTCGAAGTTCATATTTATGTGTCTC
Source organism: Atriophallophorus winterbourni (assembly GCA_013407085.1). Taxonomy (NCBI): domain Eukaryota; kingdom Metazoa; phylum Platyhelminthes; class Trematoda; order Plagiorchiida; family Microphallidae; genus Atriophallophorus; species Atriophallophorus winterbourni. Next base: position 29,115 of record JACCGJ010015755.1, read on the forward strand.
TGACGGACGATCATCCCGGCTATAAAGCTGTGGAAAGTTGAAATCCCCATTATCAATTTTGATGTATTGTACCGCGTTGTTACATTAATCAGTTTATTGTTTAGGTCGAGAGTTGCTGTTGAAAAATGATAGATCACGCTAATAATGTAATGGTCTCCTGAAGTAAGAGTCAAAGAGCACTAAAGTGTGTCGGGTATATCAAGGGTATGGTCGTTCAAAACTCTACAGATAAACGATTGCTTGAAGTAGAGTACTGCTCCTCCTCCATCACCTAAATGCTCACGCCGAAATAAAGACATGCTGGTTCACTTTCAGACAATGAGGTATGAAACCACGTTTCTGTTATTGCAACTATGTCTGGCGCCGTTTCATTAGAAATCTCAGACAGTTCGATTAATTTGTTGATAAGGTTGTTTGCACTTGGTCGTATTTTTCATGAGTAATGACGGGGTTTGAACTAAAGTTAGTGTCCTACGTCTCTGGAGTCGGATTTAACACGTTTTTCGCGTTTGAGCTCTGGTAGTCATTAGTATCAAACATTGTGGGTGGGCAAATTTGTTCCTGTTGATATTGCTTCGATGTCAGAATCGGAATTTGTATCAGGTTGTCGATTCGGATTTTGATCGGTTCCGGATCTGACGGAATTTGCGTTGTCACGTACTTTGACGCTGAGATTAGATAAGATAACCCCTTACGGTAACTTATGTTTCAAGGCTTTGCACTTGCATCTTAGTCTATCGGCAATGACCATGTTTAAAATGATCACCTTCAGCGGATTTTGACCAGTTCTACTGTACTTAGGCAATCGTGGTAGACGGAAATTGTCGAACGTAAGAGCTCGGGATTGTTCATTATTTCTGTCAGAAATCTCCAACGCTTAGGATCGTAGCTAGCGCGTTCGTAAATGGTAGAATCAACTATGGTTCCCGGAACCCCAAGTACAATGAGACTACGGAAGGAAAGGTTTTCACATTTGGTGGTTTTGCCGTATATCTCACACCAATGAATATCGAGGTGGATGCGGCAAGGTGTTTCAGAATTACTTAATAGCGTGATATGCATTTAGCAATCTATCTCCCAAGTCCCTTTCATTGTTTTCGGTTACTTTAAGAAATCGTTGTTTGTCCCGGTTTGGCGAATCACGATTTCTAGTAAGTCGATTTACTGAAGTGGGTGTAACCTGTTTTATTTTCATCATTTTTCACGGATAAAACCACGCCTTGAGCTCAAGTTGCTTCCGAGCCTCAACTAGTGAAGCATCGGTTTCTGTTATATTCGTACATATTACGCGTAAGTTGTGAAACACTGTGGTTGATCGATTGTTCGAGGTTTTCATAGTTTGTCCACTTGTATTCTTTTTAATAACTATATGTACTTTACTATCAGCGCCGGAAACTGAATGGCCTTGAGCTGGCCCATGATTTCAGTGTTTGTGCCGGGTTTACATGCCCGTTAATTTGATATATGTGCTGGCGTCAGGAAATGTATTGCTGAGTTTATTATCGTCCACTTTTTTCCTTCTCGTTTTGTCAGAAATAGCTGTTATTCCTTAAAATTCAACTGTAGTTTGTTGTTTGTTTGAGTACATGCGAGTTTTTAGCAAGGAATCGAGTTTAAGTTCGATTTTTTTATAGCATGATTGACAGGTGACCATTTCCGTCTCTAAGATCAGACCCTGATTGGTTGTTACTACATTTGCTGGGTCGCAGAGACCGCGTGAATTCTGTCTGCATTCGGAGCAGTTATAGCTAATTCCCGCGATAGAATCGTCTTTAATTACACTTATTGCTTATTTCTTCAAGGTCGTATCGCAGCTAACGTGTAATTTGCCTGAGCAGACATGACAGGTCACAGCACATTCCTTTGCAGTTAGACCTTTCGTACAGCTTTCTCAATTTTTTCGTACGGCTTTCTGGGTCACCGTTGGCGTTTATGTTAATGCAAAGAGCTTTCATAAATCTTTTGTAAACGTCTTTGTACCGCAATTGCGATCTTCCCAGTGGTTGGCTTCCTGATTGCAACTCACCATAGAGTAGATCTTTCGGAATACGACCATCTCCATTCTGCAGACGTGGTGAAGCCACCGCAAGCGGCGCTGTTGTAGTAGGGTGAACATGCTCTGTAGACCTGCGTTTCAAATAACTTCAACATTAGTCACTTTGTCCATCCAGGATATGCTTGATATACGACGAACGCTTGAGTATGTTTCTATTAACCCATGTTGTGTTTGAGAAGGAAATTCATGACTCCCGAGGTGCCTGATAACGCCATGCATTTCGTAGACCAACTAACGTGGTATTCCTTGACATCAAAGCGGCATTCGATTCAATCGATTGCGAAAGTCTTTGGAACTGTTTGATGAGACATGGAGTGCCCGAGAAGTATGTTTGGATCTTGAGAGCATTATATTGACAAACTTCGAGCAGTGTTCGGACAATTGTCGTCCTCGTTCAATATCTCCAGCGGGGTGCGGCAGGGCTGCCCTATCTCGCCATTCCTTGTTAACTTCGCGATCGACGATGTCCTAAAGAAAGCTCTAACTGGTCTGGGCGCTGGTTTTGAACTTGTGCCGGGCGAGAGAGCTACCGATCTAGAGTATGTGGATGACATCGCACATCTGGGAGATGACCCTCATATAATGCAACACGTTATGGACCGCTTCGCACTTGATGCTTCAAGGTACTTTGCGCCTAACAAGTGTACATAACTTACCCAGGATTGGAGCTGCTCTCTTCAGAACATAATTGTGTGCGATGTCAATCTTAGATTGGTCGACAACTTTGTTTAACTTGACAGTTGTATCTCTGCTGGCGGTTGTGTTGAGGACGAGATCTCACATCGTGTTCGCAGAGCGGATGCAGCGTTTGCTAACCTTTGGCACTTGTGGCGTCGACGCGATGTTTCACTCCATACTAAAGTCCGGTGCGTGCTACACTACTTTATGTCTGAGAAACCTGGTCTATCCGAGCGGAAGATGTCCGTCGGCTTTCTGTTTTTGACATCCGTTGCCTGCGTAGGATTGCTCGCATTCGGTGGCTGCATCTTGTTACAAATATAGATTCTGCAAGCGGGTGTTAGGACCAGGTGGCCAAGGACTGAAAGAAATGCTGAAGCTTACTCGCTTGCGATGGTTGGGACATATTTTACGAATGCCTACACAACGTTTACTGTACCGCGCATTATTCGCAGAGCCTGGCAGAAGCTGCGAGAAACGATCGGTTGGCCAGGTCATGGCGTGGCGCGTTGGGTTGAAGAAACTCACCGTAGCGCTAGGCTCAGTTGGGCGTATTCATTTGCATACGTTGGGTCCAAAAGCTCCACCTAATATTTGGCTGGAAACCTCATGAGATATGGCGGCAATGTATTTCAATGTGTGTCATAATTTATTAACAGGTATTATTTTATATAAAAAAACAAAAAAATCACAAAATCGCATGCAGTGAAACTACAAAAACAAGCTGCTTTTTGCGCATTTGCTTTCGCATATTCAGCTTACCTGCTTTCCCTTTTCCACGTGATTGCTTATCTGCTTTTCCTCATATTGCTTGGCACTTTGTCTGGCTCCAGACTTGTGCTTCATGATGATGTTGATGGAGATAACACTTTCAAATACCAGGCGTTCTAATACTTCAGAAATTACCGAAGGAAGCGTCACATGGCGGTAATTGGCTGGACTCGAACGACTTCAACCATTGTAGATTTGTGTAATATCTGGAAGCATTCCCGTATTGAGTGTGTTCAAGTATATCACATAGTCGGCCGCAAAGCTCCAGCTCGCATGACATCATAATAACTAGCGTTTTTCCGTCATTGTCCATGGATTTGTGAAAGTTTACTCTGCGTAAATGCGTTTGCACAACCGTAGGATTCTTATCGATATCACTTGGGAATTACACTTCTATTGATCGTGGCAAACGTGTTGGAATTGTCGCATCCGTTGGACAAAAGTCTTGTGCATAAATTTTACTAGAGCATCAGCTGTGTCCGTGACATTATTTGTCAATCGATCCGCTGTCTGAATAGGAAGAACTTCCGGTTAAAACTTAGTCGCTTTGTTTAAGATCGTGTATAGTATCTTAAGGGGTCGTTCCATCTGGCCTATGAGTATCCAGAGGCGATATTGCTTGTCTTCACGAATTAAGGACGTCACCATTTCCGGATATTTTTAAATTGTTTCTAAGATATGTCTTTTCAAATGAACCTGTGTGTAGCCCATTCCGAATTTCGCACAGCTATCCACTTCCGAGAGGAGTTTGAAACAAAATATTCTAACTTTTCATTTCGAATATAGGCTGAATTTTCGACTATTTTCATAGGATATATCTTAAATGGCTGGAATAGTGTGCTTCTAAATTCGTAAGATTGAGATGCCTCTGCTTTAGCATCTCGAGTGCTTCGTGAAGTCTAAAGTAATCGACCCTACTGATGAGTTTGACGTCATTAGATGCCCCCCTGTCACTGCACACGAATTCGAAGAATAAATCGAGGTGGTCACTTAACCTCAGAAGTCTATGATACTGCGGTGACTCAATTCCTGTAGCTTCGGAAGTTAGAATCAAATCTAGGATTGAAGATTGGTCGGGGCCTCTCTGCAGAGTAAAAGAATTTTTGTGGATGTAAAGTGGAATGAGATTAATAATCTCGCGGACTTTGTATTAAATGGATTGCTGCGGGTGCAATCATTTGGTGTAGAGCTGTGGAATGTTAAAATCACTAATTATGGGTAGCTGGTTTTCTCTCAGATATCCGGCGTGACGCATTAGTTCAAGCAACATTTCATAGTGAGTGTCTGATGAGGTGGGTGACCGGTAAATTAGCACCATGGTGCAGTTTGCTTCGGATTCCGTGCGAAACTACACCACATGATATCTTCTAGCTCAAACTGTTATCAGAATAAGTTGTACAGTAAAGAAGCTCGTGGTAATACACAGATACTCCACCACCTGTTCATGAGCGGTCTCGCTGATGCAGGATCATTGTGGGAATTGCCAGTGCGCAATCATTCATATGAACATGGAACCGGTTCTCGGTTAAAGCGATAATGCCAGCAGAAACCTGATTGCTGAATTGAGTTATTTCAGCTATTTGGTTCCGCAAGAATTGTACATTAGTGTATAAACAGTTAATACTAGTTTTGGTATGTAGCAATGATATGTGGATGGTGTCTATGCGTTTGACCCACCGAGAGCAGGACATTTGTGGTTTTTAGAAGAGTCTTCTGAGTTTGAATTTTCATTATCTCACAATGGTAATGATATACCGTGTTTCTGGGAGTGCATTTAATATGGTTATTCTAGATATTTTTCCTGTGTAGTCGCCAAGTATGTCAGACGAAGTCTGTCATAGCACTTGTTAGGAAGGAAGTTTCAAAGCAGGTGGTCCATCATCTTCGTAATTTGATGACCGGGGTATCCTGAAGGTAATCTCAACCACACACTCTCGCCTCCTATCGCTTCTGCGATGTGAAACCCCTGATTGTAGTAGTGTCGTGGTTTAGAGCCCCCTCGTGATTGTAGCCTCTGAAGTGCCTAGAAAGATTAGACTGTGCTCTTTGCTCTTCTTATGAACATCGAGACATCGTTTTCCTTCCCACCAGTGTTTGTTGACATAGATTCGTGTATTTCTAGTAATAATTTGAAAGAACAGTTTCCATATTGTTCTCACGGTATAGTTTTCAGTAGACATGGTTCACCGAAATGCGGGAAGTCTTGGTGGCCAACGAAACGTGAAACTGCTGTAGAATTGATGAATTCCGAACCCGTCATCGTATAGACGTTGGACCATTGTTCGAAGTCCTGTCTCTCCCTTAGATTTGAATACGATGGTTTCGTCCGAAACCTCAGATGAGCGGACAGCTTCGTCTTCATAACCATTTTAATTTAGGAGAAGCTTAGGTCAGACATGGCGTTGATAGTCAGTTTTATAAAGGTTTAGTCTTGATGAGGAGAGCGCTCCGCTACAGTTGAGCGTTCACGTGTATTGTTCTGCAGATATAAATAATTTATCTGGTTGGCATTACAGACTGTATTTTCTGATTTTTCGATTGTTGTATCGGCAAACCTAAAGAACTGAGATGTAAATAGAGTTTAAAATGTTGCCTTCAATGTTTGCATGCTGTGATCTAAGCTCAGCACACTATCATCCAGGTTGCGTTACTGGACACTTTTTGAATCAGGCAAACCCTCGTATTCTTTTGTTCGACAACGTTAACAAAATTGGGATACCACAGGAATGATTTCATCAATTAGGATCGTTATCGCCTCCGTGGCCAATGTTTTGTCGCACTTTGCGTGGCAAGTGTGTGAGAAGTTGCTACGCTTGACAGACTTCACCTTATCACCAACCATTTTCTCACAGTTGACATATGTTTCGCGAACAGCAGATTGTATAAACCAATATATTGTGGTGCTCACATCACCATGCATTACACAGCACTACCGGTTTCTGATTGTTTGCCGTCATCAGGTGGAGACAGTAAAATCAGTTTCATTGATCCTTGAAAAAGTTGTATACCGATAAACTAAGGTATACTTATATTGCTAAATTTTAACGGGGTCAACCAAAAGTACAAACAAAGTGGTAAAATAAGCATTACGACGGGGGTTGTTGGATGTGTTATTGCGTAGAGTTGGCGCGACGTGACGAGTTTTAAATATATTTAGTCACCAGATTTAGCCGCGAGTTGTAAGTCTTTCGTTGCGAATGTTGGTAAGAAATTGATTACACATTGTGTAATCCCCCGAGTAGTTCCCCACAGTGTTAAACACTGATGGGTAAATCTAACAGCAGAAACACACAAGCTTGATCGATTAACGAACGAACAGCAAAAATCCACTGTTGCTGCACACAAAGAGAGACAAGTCGTAGATAGGTAATTCTTATATGAATAGATCCATCGTAGCAAAGTTTCAGATAAATATCCAAAAATCACACTGATGCAAAGTAATAAATTTATATCCAAAAGTGTCGAAGCTCAAAATAATCCAAACACGCGTCAGGTCACTTGTGCCTACTTTTAAAAACACCTGTGGTGTTTATACAAAAAAATACACGTACAAATTATTGTGGCTACAACTAAATGTTTCTTAACAGCGATAATTGTAATATCTATAGAATTTTAACATTTGCAATCTAGTTAAAAGTTATATAACGAAAAACGGAAAGATATTTTGATTGCTCAAATTCATGTAGTATTTCACAAAATTTGTCGAATCGTACGAATTGCATTATTTTTCTAGGTCATTATGCTTCAAGAATTCAAACACCTATGTGAGTTATCTAACACATTCCACTGAATTTTATATATCCAGATTAAATCGATAAATATTGTCTTGGATGAAATATTAACGATGTTTCCCACTTGTGTGCCAGGAACTTCACAGGCACATGTATGTTATCCCTTCACCAAATGACTTATTATGTAATAGCAAGCGAGGTGAAGCTGTGAAAGCTTAATCTTTGTGTCAAAATGCTGCCAGAGACATTTACAAAAGGGTTGAGAATTGTTTACTCAAATATTGCCACATGAATTATTCTATAGGTATCCTATAAGCATATCACTACTACGGAAGCAGAATATTAGGTCATCCGGAGCGCATTCATGTGCTTTAGTCGCTCTTTGTACCCGGCATTGACTCCACGAGTTAGGATGAACTTGCTGTTGAGCGCTTACTTTGGAGGCACCTTGTCAGGCGTCCAAGCCAAAAGAGCTAATGAAACGTTTGCCCGCTGAACGTAGATCATACCGACTTCATGCGACTGATGACCAATGAACCAGTTATGCCTATGGCTGTAAGCGCTGCGGATAGCTTTTCTCTCCCGATTCGGACTGCTTAGCAATTCAAAAATCTGTGTATCAAGAAACTTTCATGCGCTTGTGATATACATCTATGTTCGACATTGACCGAAAATGGCCAACAACAACATACAAGGGAACGCTCGGAGTAGGCTAACGACAATCGTTTTAGGATACATCATTGATATATTCTAAAACAAGTTTCACGTATCGTTATATTTAATAAATGATTATTTGGAGATAATTGAAATTTTATGCTTTTGAAATTTGAACTACAAATTTTAAACTAGATTAGGTATATACAAACCGTATACAAATCCGTACGAATCCTAAGTGTATGTGTTGGGGATTGCCACTGAAAGATAACGTTTGTCATTGTTGGGCTGCAGCAATTTTGATAAATGCTTTTAAATATTGGAAAATACGTAAGTCATAAACCAATGATGAATTAAATTAAATGTTTAGTTTGAGGCAGAAATCTCTATGAACAGAATCACTTGTTAATGCACATTAAAAACAAATGTGCATTTTTAAATAAACTAGATCGGCGTATGTGTGTAACATCGAAATAATACAGATCACCAATCTAATTGTTTGCTATTATTCGTCCAACAGGGCATCATTTTGGGATATATCCTATTGAATATGCTTGTTATCCGTTCAGGTCTTGTAAAAAGCATCGTCGGATAATAATCGAAATTACTAAATGCCGAAAGAAACAGTTCTTAAACGTTGTGTATTCGCTGAGCTGGCATTGTAACAGTAGGACGTTTCGTCATCAAGCTAAATGACATCGTCAGATGAACTTCTCGCGAAGTGTTTGTAGCCGTCGCGTTTTCTGATTTTATACGCTGACCGTTCTGTTTATTTCCTCGTCATTGGTTGTTCTCAAGGTCACGCTGCTCAATGTTCGGTTCCTCATTGGCACATACATATCGTCCAATTGAACGTGTTAATTCAATGACCACGTTGTGGAGTGCCACGCCTCGAGAAATTCCCGTATTAAACAGAACGGTCAGCGTATAAAATCAGAAAACACGACGGCTACGAACACATCGCAGGAAGTTCAGCTAACGATGTCATCTAGCTTGATTACGAAACGTCCTACTGTTACAATGCCAGCTCAGCAAACACACAACACACAACATCCAATCCCTGAGCTACAAGTATTCGTTTCAATATCAAACAATTTCGGGCGAGACATTCTGAAGTTCTTAAACGTTTTCTACAAATACACGAACTTCGGTTAAGGCGAACAAACCCTGTAATTATATATGAGAAATTATTTTGTAAACAGTTGAATTTTATACTTCTGAACATTATTTTGAATTATGAATAAAGAAAAATAATGTAAACATCCATTTTAATAATTTAATAAAAACAAAAGATAATATTTGTAGCTAATTCTTACGATTCAATGGGAAAACTTCACTCCCTAGCTTGTTAAATGGTCGATAAAATACCGATTATATAAAATGATTTTGGATGTAATTTACTGAATAATTTTTCTTGAATATAAAACAATCTTAAGAACCCAAATTCCAAATAGTCAAGTGTCTGACAGTTTTAAACTCAAATGCTGTAGTTTGAAATTGCTTTGTTGTGACGATTTTGTTTACATCTTAGCTGTGTACGCTTAAAGCTCGGGAACTTAGAACATTTCAGTCAGGCAAATTTTTCCAGACAATCGCTTTTCCAAAGTATATAGCAAATCAAAATGCTCATTTGCATGCATTTATCTCTCTCAACAAAAAAAAAAAACCCAAAAAACCAAAAAAAACGGACGCAACGGGAGGAGGAGGAAAGAGCGAGATAAAGGCTGCAATGAGCATTTTGATTTGCTATATACTTTGGAAAAGCGTATTGTCTTGAAAAATTTGGCCTGAACTGAACTGTTCTTAGTTCCCGGCTTTACGTACACAGCTGAGATGTAAACCAAATCGGTCACAACAAGCAATTTTCAACTACAGCATTTGAGTTTAAAACTGTCAGACACCTTGGACTAAAAATTTGGAATTTGGGGTTCTACGATTGTTTTAATATGCATAAAAATTATTCAGTAAATTACATCCAAAATCATGTTAATATAATCGGTATTTTATCGGAACCATTTAACAAGCTAGGGAGTGCAGTTTTCCCATTGATCGTACGAATTAGCTACAAATATTATCTTTTGTTTTTGTTAAATTAATTTAACATGATGTTTTACATTGTTTTCTTTATTCATAAATCCAATAATGTTCAGAAGTATAAAATTCAAACTGTTTACAAAATATTTCTCATATCTAATTACAGGGTTTGTTCGCCTTAACCGAAGTTTCGTGTATTTGTAGAACGTAAGACTTGAGAATGTCTCGCCCGCAATTGTTTGATATTGAAACGAATACCTGTAGCTCAGGATTGGAGGTTGTGTGTTGTTGTTTGCTGAGCTGGCATTGTACAGTAGGACGTTTCGTAATCAACTATATGCATCGTTAGCTGAACTTCCTGCGATGGTGTTCCGTATCCTCGTGTTTTCGTGATTTTATACGCTGACGTTCTGGTTTAATCCGGGGAATTTCTCGAGGCGTGGGCACTCCACAACGTGGATTTGAATTAACACGTGTCATTGGACGATATGTATGTGCCAATGAGGAACCGAACATTAGCCCTTGTGACCTTGAGAACATCCAATGACGAGGCAAGTAACAGAACGGTCAGCGTATAAAATCAGAAAGCACGACAATTACGAACACTTCACAAGACGCTCAGCTGACGATGTCATCTAGCTTGATGACGAAACGTCCTACTGCTACAATGCCAGCTCAGCGAACACAACA
>JACCGJ010015757.1:0-25797 GCA_013407085.1 Atriophallophorus winterbourni
TTATATTAGCTGGCCCTTTTATTATCACATTGTTTTACAAAGTGTCTTAGTGGGTGTCTTTCGGTGAAGAACATTATATAGGTAAACTCACAATAACTTAGACGACGCCATCATTCATCTTGAATAAAATTTCGAAAACCCATGATAATTCTGGTATCTTTTTGAACAACTTTATCGAAGAAGGCAAGATATTTCTGCAGCCAAATTGACTAGACTTCTACTGCATACCACATCGTTGGTCGAATGCTAACTCGTTTTTTGGTGACCCTAGAAGCAAGAATATTTAAATATTCTTAGAAAAATATCCAAAAAACTTACTGGTCCGCTTATAAACTCTCTGTCAGTGAACTGTGCTCTTCAGAGTTTCACTAATCCATACTATAAGTTCTTTTTCCAAAGAGAATTCAGTGCATACAGTTCCTGATGGGTATACTCATGTGTTATTCTGGTCATTTTCGACGCGCACAGTTTAAATGAATTACGTGATAGCACATTATTAAATCGTAATATCTAACTGAAACATTTTGATGCGTCGCTGTTAAGACCTTTAATAGTTTATCAAAACAATCGACGTAAAATAAAAAAGAAGCATCGTGCAGTTTGACATGTAGCTCTTCGTCGACGTCATGTAAGTTCTCGTATTCTCTTACCTTCTATCTTACCTTCGAATACGTGATGTTTTTGTCTAAATGTGATGAAATCTCTTTAATTCTTGCTACAAATCGTTCAATTCTTTGCGGTGTTGATATATATAAACAAACAAAGATCCATTCTGAAATTTACACCAATTTAATTAGCATACACGATTTTCAATACTTTCCGTCCGATTGGACTTTGTGCGCAAAGAGTGGTGTGTTAATAGCGAAAACATTTTCATCTTTATAAAATGGAACTTTGCTATTTGACTGTTGGATGCAATCCAAGATATCTTTCTTATTTTCAATCATTAATTTTGATAAATGCGCATATCATCCCAAAATGAAATTTGGACACTTTTTTTGATGATCTTTTGATGATCTTTTTATTTGACTTGCCCGTTCTCAAAACTTTACTCATCTTGCTAGAAACGTCAATAACTCGAATCTTTCAATGTTTTCTCCTCCATCTCTTACGAACCTTGTTCAATTTTCAACGAGTTTTGAAGCGTGTCAGATTCATGGTCTTATAAATGCACCACAAATTTTCATGGTCGTATGACTGCCCCAATTGTTAATTCTAACCATTGTGTTATCACAATTCTCCTTAAAATCTACGCAAATATGGGACATCATTACCTAACGCACAAAATCGGAAGAAAAGTGACTAACAGAGCGTGTGAATTTGAGAGAAAATGCTCAATGACGCTGACTTCAATCCTTTCCAGGACCTTAACGATTCCCATGAATATGACGTTTTTACTTCATACCTCAATTTTTGTTTTGAAATTTGTTGTCCCAAAGGGAATACTTTTTCCGTCATGATCGTTTTTCCTTAACCATCCTAAAGCGTCTACAAATACTAAAAGAAAAGGCATTGAAAAATCGTGATCGGTATATTGTAACTAAGCTGTCTATGTCTATTGAGCTTGAATTCAAACGTCTGAGTAAGTTGTACATGAATGCAAATATGAAGCACCTGTAGTCAATAATAGAACGCGCTCAAACACTGATGTGGAAAAGACAGAAAATAATTTCCATCTACCCTGATATTAATTCTATAAATGGAACTTCCGTATACATTTCTGTTTACGCCAATGCACACTGTGTCCTATATTCGTCAAATCCGATGTAGTTAGACATTTTGTTTTTCCTGCACTTTTTGCCACTTCCTCTATGCGTCCCTTATAACTTTTCCTGGTCTAATTGAATAGGATTTCTTGATGATAGATAGAGGCATTCAGGTTATCACACTACTGAGCTATGCCTCTACCGAGTTGATTCGAGATATGATAATCGAACGAAATTTGTGTGAAGGTGACAGATTGATAAGAATCAGTTCTTCTGATAATAAACACCCACTGCATGAGGTCCTCATGAATTACAAATAGTTTTCATCTAAGCAAAGTCAATATCTCGTCCTTTATTCGAGAACTGGAAATTTCAAGAGTTTTTTTCCCTTTACCTTGACCGTTATTTGGTTGATCAATCGACGTTTATTCATTATTTTACAGTCGACAGACTGAGGATTTCGACATTGAATGCACACCCCATTTTTAAGTAAGGTTTTCGAAATGGATTAATGTTATTAATGAATTTTCGTGAACACGAATAAAGTCATCATCATCTTGTTCTTCTAAAAAACATTACAATAACATTTTCTTACGAAGGTAGCAGCCTTTGGCTGCTAGAAGTAACAATGCATTTCCACTTTGAAAATCTTCTTGATTAAATGTATAGTTTTGCAATTTTGCTAATTAAAAGCTCAAATTGTATACTTGATGCATTTTATTTCCCATGTCCCCTATATCAATTTGTCGTTACTTGAGCACGTTCTATCCAATATTAATTTCAATTCAGACGACCACAATAAATCTTTTCTTTAGTTGTGACTCACTTCAGATCAGAAACCTGCGTGTTCTCTTCACATTGCGCTCACCAGGTTTAGTTGTTAACCACACAATATCAAAAGAGTTTGAATAGATGCCGCTACCCATATATCTTTTCATTTGTTTGCCACAAAATGAAGATGTTGGTAGCGCACACTAAAATAAAATTAGAATAAGCACCGAAAAAATGAATTCACTTGTGTATTATTTGCAGAGACGGATAATCCCACAATCAGAATTATCACCGAACAGGAGAAAAAATGAAACAAACTTTAAACAATTTTTTCAAGAATTTAGCTTCAGACTTGTAACGGAAAATGTTTGTGACCGATCGGGGAATCATAATCTTGAAAAAAGAAAGTTTGTAATGAATCGGTGAGAGCAGTTTATTGGTAACGTTTCGCTCCTGACACAAAAGCTTCGTCAGAATAATGGTGTCAGTACGAACAGAGATCAAACTTAAATTTCATTCACCTAACCAATCATAAGCTGCTTAAGAACTGCACAGTCCATTTTGGGTTCTGCGCTCGTTAAGAAGGACAGGCGCGTTTAATAATAACTGATGCACCACCACCCCTACGTGCCGTATAATCCCTTAATTGTTTTAGTCTTGGCAGGTGTGAATGACATCTGCTGACAGATTAGCTCGATTGCGTAATCGGTGCGCACACTAGGGGTTACGCACGTTAATGTTTATCCGCTGCAGGACCGGACGTCAGATTGTGGAGATATCAGCCCCATCCACCTTATTGACTGTATTCTTACCAGCCTTTGTTTTCACAACCGCCTCAGCGTGAAGCCGTTCCGTGTATGGTTTCATTCCCCGCTTTATCAATTCTATGTTATCAAGATCTACGCTGTGACCTGTGTATAGCACGTGTTCAGCTAGTACTGAATCTCTTATCAGTGTTTGATATTCACTGGAATTGCGTCGCTGCTTATCGATTCAATTTTTGTGTTCGCATATCCTAGTACTGAGTTCTCTGAATGTTTGCCCGATATATACTCCCGAGCAACCCGTGCAGTTGATTTTATATACGCAATTCGTCGCGTAGCCTGAAGGTGTTTTATCCTTCAGATGTGTTAATAAAGAACGGAGAGTTCAACCCCTTTTATACGTTACTCGTATACCTGCGTTATTCAAGATTCGACTTATCCCCACCGACGCTTCCTTAACGTAAGGTATAGAAACTGTTGCATGCTAAACTTATTCCATTTTGGGTGCTGGGTATTTAACCCGTTTCAGTTGACGTTTAATTAGGTGATTAGGGTAACTGTGATCAGCAAGTTGACTACTAACTTCTTGATGGGCTTACTTTTTATCGGGGGCATCGCTGTATAAGCGTTCAATTTTGTAGAACAGCGATTCCGCAACTGAATTAAATACTTTTTGGGGTTCGCTGATGAGCACCGCAAGACCACATCGTTGTCGATTGGCTTACGGTAGACCGTGTTGCTTATTGTACCATTCTGCTTTCAGACAAGTTCTGATAACACATGCATGACGAATACAGTACAAACTACAAATAAAAAAAACAATATTCGTAGAAAATATAGACAAGAAATCAATTACATAAATTCGACAGAAATTGTTCGATAAGCAGTTCCGTTAGACAAAATTATAATAACGCAAATTGAAAAAATGATGTCGAATATGATGCCGTTTTACAAAAAAAGTATGATGTCTTATGATCGAGTCTTTGAGGTAAATTTACCTTTGAATTAAAAGTTTATTATATGTGACTTTGATACAGTATCGGTTAAAAAAATACATGAATGTTATAAAATAAAATTGTAAAAATGCACAAAATGATATGAACAATAATTGACGCTAAAAATATGCATTGCAACCCTAGGTATATTTCTTAGAAAAAGGAGAATAAAATCGTTTTGATTGGAATTGAAGTAATTTCGACATAAATTTCAAGTCATTTCGCTTTAATCTTTATCGCCGAACGGCAGCAGTAATATTATCAAGCATCCTTGACACAATTGAGAGTTTTACATATTGATTGAAGGGAATGGTAATCACATAAACATTATGTTAACCGGTTTGATGTTAATACACACACAGGTTAAAACATAACAAAATATTCATTTGCATGCTTTTCCGTCATTCACACCCCACGACCGGTTTCGTGCTGTTTACACTTATCAGGTAGGGACAGTAAGATCAGGATCCGCATGCGCTTGATACTTTACAATTTAATACTTTAAAATAAACTAATCATGATCTTTGATGCTACTGTCAAATTAATCATAAAAACCTTTAATTAGAAACAAAATGAAAATGTTCTTTTCTTATTTTCAGATCCGATCAGAAAGTCTGTTTCTCTCCACTTTCATTTTCACAGGTGGAATTATTTCATTCGAGGAGAAATGATAGTTTACTACCCAGATTTTTTTCCGAATGCATATTATAATTTCTCGCAATTAGCACAAAACATTATCTTACACGGAGAACTGTCTAATTTCACACATTTAATCCCAGTTAGATAAAAACGTTGAGACATGTGAAAGTATTTCCTGCATTTTTATTGATACAGTTTATTCACTGTGGTTAACACCATTTCATGTTTTTCGAATAAACATTTACTAATTTCAACTTAAACAAAATCATTGTGAAATAATCCCATTCAGATGTTCATTAACTGTCATGCGCTAATTTTTCGAATAAATTCTAAACAAATACCTACTGTAAACCCTGCGATTCGACAATTTTCCTGGAAAAACAGGAATTCTCAACGAAGTTCGCCAGTAAATTTCGTATAAGGACAAGAAATAGAACCCGGTGATATCAAGTTACCGACACATCGATTCGTTTACTCGAAACAAGCTAAAAATAAATATCAATAATTTTCAGATCTTTCTTGAATGTGTTTAACAGATGGTTCAATTTAAACTGGGAGATAAATCCTTCCACATAGAGTTCAATAATTCTGTCTAGACAAAAATTCGATGAATTTTGTATGCGTGCTCTATTTTTCTTTATCGAAAATAAACTGCAGCTCTATCATAGATACTCGATTCTTTAATTAATTCTCAGCACGTAGATGCTTTGCTTATATTTTTCCCCTCGGATCGCTTGAGGCATAAGGGAATTTACATATACAGGAAGATAAACGTATTATCCATCTCTTATTCCATATTTCCAAATATCAATGACGGTTTTTCTTTTTTTACCTACACCAGTGTGGCGTAATGGAAAGTAAACATACTAAATTATGTAGAGAGAAAACATACGTGAAAATTTCGTGAATAAATGCTCAAGACGAGATAATTTTATTTACAAATATTTAAAATTATATCACAAGTGAAACTCACAAGCGAAACGTTCCAAAATATGGATTTGCTGTTTGCTTCACTTAACTAGAAGAAGAATTACTCCGTAAAACAAAAAACAGTTGTTGCTAATCTAATAAAAATGAAACTGAATTTTATCTGAGAGTTGAAGTCGAACTTTGTTTGTCACATTTTCCCTGTTACAACGGTCACCAAACCCAATCTTACTGGCCAAACCTGATGATGACAAACAGCCAGAGACCGGTTGTGGTGGTTAAGAGCGGGTGAATTAAACAGAGTATTACATTGGCCATAAAATAGCACCCTGAGCGCTTGACCACTTTGTGATTCTGGTCTTGCACAACCTGATTAGTTCTAAGAATCCTAATAACCGGTGGCATTAAAATTGAACTACATCTACCACTTTCTCACTGTTCCCAGGCTCAATGTACCTAGTCTTACTGTCTCCACCTCCAAAGGAATCTGAAAACGTCTACAGGGTGTAAGTAGGTACACGAGTGCAAAAATATACTTCATGCTATCATTTAGTTTCGGGTTTACCAAGGACGGTCCCAAGCCCGTCTGAGAAAGAAGGAGGGTTGGGCTTAGGGCTAGCAACCCTATCCCGTAAAACCCACATTGCTACGGAAACGAAGACAACAGATCCGTGGCTCGGTCATGTATGCAGGATGGATCCCAGTTCGCATACGAAGGTAGCCATTCACTGGTGTCCGCAAGGTAAACGAAAAGGGAACGGCCCAAGGAAACTTGGCGCAGAACGTTGGAACGCGAACTACATGCACAAGGATTCACGGTGCAGACTGCAACGAAAGCAGCGACAGACCGGAACCACTGGCGTGAAGTTGTCTTCGCCTCATGTGCCACCCGGCACGGAGAGGGCTGAGTGAGTGAGTGAGTATAATCGCTGAACTTAGATTTCAGAACCGTTTTCTAGCTATCAGCTTGCGTCCAATGGAACGAGTTAGTCCACGTTCTGTGCGTCGTGATACACTGGGAATGTATTGAATTAAATCGTACTTTAAGTCGTTCCTAATTAGGGTTTGTACGATGAGCTAAATGGTCACATTTCGAAGAACAGAGTGATCACCGATAATGCATTCATGACATTTGAAATGATTATTGTATTGGCGTGTGCAAGCCTCCGTGCCTATACCAGAAAGCAATTTTATGTTGTTTACTGTCATCAGATGCAATTATAAAGTACTGTGAAAATTGTAACAGCGGAAACTTTCGGTTAAATATAATGCTTTAAAGTAATTGTTGATATGGTTATAATATAGCAGATTCATTTGGATAATGTACACAGAGATTTTCTCATTGTTGACGTTAAATGTGTGTGTATGAAGATTCAAATAATTATGGTTAAAAAGTTACACATTACTACACCACATGTTTACGGTATGAATAATAATGTGAAAATTATAATAGTATAAGAGATTGGAGAATATAAAATGTAAGATTCACGAATGATGTGCTTTTGCATGTGTGAGTCAAATTTTGCTTTAAACATCACCAGGCATGGAGAGTCCAACACATGTTGGAGTGGGGAATTCCAAAGATATTTAGCACGTACTGGAAAAATGGTGCCGACATTCAATGCGGGAAATTCAGACGTACTAAGATATGGTATGTCACTTTCTCATCACACACCTCAAGAATGTGTTTTAGTGGATGTTTTTCGGTAGACACTATTCTATATATCAGAATAATATCGTGTCGTATCTTACTTTGTGTAAAGTCACATTGATCCAGACGTAGCAATCTTTCGGTGTACGGAATATTGCGAAGAACTATCACTAACTTTGTTGTTCTATGATGGATTTTATCAAAGAGAGCCATATCTTTTCGCAGCCAAGTATCCCAGACCTTTACCGCATATTACATCTAGGGGCAAATGTAGACGTTTATAATACTTGGTAACGTTGCCAACGAGATCGTTAGTAACGTCAATCTATTTAACACTAAATCCAAAATCGAAAATATCTGTTTCGTTATTGTAATGTTATTTTCTAAGAGTTTTAACAGTCTAGTTCCCAAGCTAAACTGTATCAAAATACGTCAACATATCTTAAAATCTACTGTAATTTGTTAGTTATAAACTGTCATACTTGTCATTTCGTAAGCAAGTGCACTCAAGTGTACACTCAAATGCGTCATTTTGGAGAGTGAACGTTTTGCTATTTTTAACTTGCAAATAAAAGACTCATTGCTTTTTAGAATAAGGCGCATAACAGGACATAAAGTTATCTGCTAATTGATCTCGCCTAACGTTAAAATAATGGTACAATTCTTCCGCGGACATTACTTCGTTCTGTAAAAGCAAAAAAATCAACATGAAATGGCAATTCCTTGTACTTTGTAGTTGAAATTCATACTTTGATTTTAGCATTGTATGGAATGTTTGTGACTACTCATCCGTGCCAAGCCCATCAAACTATTAACGAAGTTGATCACGGCGGTCCATAATGGAAGCTTAAACTGGAGTTTCGCTCTTAATTGAGCTCATCACCAGTGCATATCCTCTGCTTCAGGTCGGATGTATGGACTTTTGTCTCCGAGACCCATGTCTGGTTATGACCCATGTATGCTCACATGAGTCGGGGAAATTGCAGTGACCTATTAGGCTCTGGCGACTTTATAGAGGATAAATAAAGAATGTCGGTACTTTTTGCATACTGAGCATGCGACCTTGCTCACGAAATTAATATCGCATATGTATATCAGTATGTTATAAATGGACAAATAACATCAATGATTCCCGCTTTATTATTTGTTCAATAATTGAGCATGTTCAACGACCTATTTGGATAATCGAATTATCATAATCCTCATGAATATTCTGTTTGATGAAACCAAAGTTTAACATAAAACGAATAAGTCCAAAGCGGTTGGGGGGTTAGAGATTATTGATATGTGCTATTTGAAAAACAGTAAAAAGTAACAATTACCGTGAAAAACGATGATAAACAACGCACGTGATGTGAAAAATTATTATTGTGTGGTCATTTTCACCAAATCCACCTGGTCATCCACTCGAGCACCGAACGAAAACGAGTGCATTTTATTTACGTTTCATCTGTTGCATCATGAACATATGCGGGGCCTTCAAATCGGCCGTGCATACAATTAATTTCTCCAAGGGTAAAATGCATCAAATATGTTCGGATCAATTGAGGTCCAATTTGGACGTGCACTTTAGAACGAAGTACGAGATACCGGGACTTGCAGTGAAACGTTTGACCCAAAAACTTTTGCTAGTAAACTGGATCGTATATCAATCAATTAAGACGGACAAGAAAAATCGTTCAGTCGACAAATTGCAACTCGATGTCGGGACATGTTTATCATTTTTTAAATTTGTGGTAAAATTATTGTAACAGCTGAAAATTCGTGTGTACGAATAAAGTCAATTTCTTCTTCTTCTTCTTCTTCTTTATCGTTGTATGACAGTGTAACAAGCAGGAACGCTCCATGCTAAACGCTCCTCTAAATTACACCAGCGACACATACTTTGCCTATTTCGTAAGTAAAGAGTGTGAAACGTTTGTATTCATAAAGATGTACTCATCGGAGATGAAATCACATCTTGTGCGATTAGGAGGCAGCGCTTGTGGTGAAAAAAAGCGTCTGCGGAAAACATATAAAAGCTATTGCAGTTGAGTACACACGACGGGAAAAAACTTCTGTTAACCGTTCTCTTTGAAGACACATTGGGTACTGTCACCTTTAGGCTTTAGAATAGCAGGTAAGGGCTTCGGTAGTTGAATTAAATTCTAGCCATCACCGTACGACCGAACACTGCATGTAACTGTTAACGCTAATTGAAATGTTGTTCCTTTTGATCGAGGTGTAAACGTATGTGAAATACTGTGAAAGAAGAGATCATTGCGAGCTTGTGATGCACAACCATGGTCAACATCGTCCGAAAGAAGACAACAAACATTTTCCCGCTACATCTTCAAGATAAAATTAGATTACTTTCCCAAAATGGGCAGTAAGACAATAAAAAGTCATTTTTCATTCTGTAAGAATATATCACAGTGACTCTTAAAATAGTTCCTTAGAACTAAAATAGGTTTATAACAATCACTCAATGGAACGTGTGCTTTTTAGCGTTGAAATAACTGCCAAAATTTTAAATTTTATTTTCGTTCAATTTTTCGCGTAAAAATAAGCTATCAATGTAACTTTATTTCACTATTATATAATCAATTGAAATTATAATGTCTCCCCCGAATTCGCTAGTCTTTGCAGCCAAAACATCTCCTAACTGTGCTAGAAATGACATGTCACTTGAACCAACAAAACGTTTACCCAACACCGGAATTTAAAAAAAATATTAAAAAGTTCCGCAGAATTTGTTAATATCAATATTCAACAGCTGATCATGAAACTTTTATCATAAATGCGTTGCATCCTGTAATGTACGAAACCATTACTTTTATATTATGGCGCCTGAAAAGTCGTTTATCAAAAACAATCAAAAACATACATAAAACAGAGTTAAAAGCACCGTTTGAAAATATTGATGAATCTGAATACATATTAGTGACCACACATTACACGGATATTGGATCACACGAAAAGTTGATTAAAAACTTGCCGAGTAAGCGATAGGATACATACAGGTTGTCCTAAACCCGCTTTCGAATATGGATAATGTTTTCGGGATCATATAAAATTAAATAAATCACAATACTCATACAGTTGCCTGATAATCAGCAGAAACTTTATAATTGCTTAACTCTCATGATGAGCACATATATACACCCGATTCTTGAATATGTTTCACAAACCTGAACACCAGGGTCCAAAAAAGACATTTCACCTTTGTATCGCATATATCAGAGAGCATATAAGCTTGTTAATGGACCTGAAAATACGCCATTCGTCGAGCGACTAAGATGACTAGAGCTGAGGACGCTTTCACAAAAGATAACGCGAGGTGATCTCATCCCCGCACCCACCATACTTAATACAGTTTCCCACCTCCTGGACATATTATTCCACATTCGCACTTCCAGCAACAGCAGTGGTCATGGTTTCAATTTAGAAATATTTCACATTCCATGCGGAACTGACGTAAGTATTTCTATTCGGTGCGTGTGTGCTTCGTTTGGAATTCCCTAGATGCCGATTTGGTAAGCTCAAACAGTTTATCTATATTCAAATCGAAACTTGACGACTATATGAAAGCTAATATAAATTTTGCCTCAAACTATTAATAAACTATCATCGCACCATTGATTTTGATTTTATTTATAACTAACATATATATATATATAGCTTTTCCAATCATAAATCTTTAATCTTGACTCTTAATTGCTGGTATATTTTCATTATATATTTGTTCAAAGCAAAACGTCTATTATAACATAATTTCTGCATGTTTAATACTTACAAGTAATCTTAAATGTTAAAATCTTCAAAAGCGATTTCGGTTCATGTTGGTTAGAAAAAAATTGACTAGAAAAATATGCTTGCAGCAGATAAACATATATCAGGCGACAGGAAATTGCGCAATTGGCTTTTACATTGTAGGCGTCTAATATAATATTTCTTTAGAGAGAATAAGCTTCCATGAGTACTTTGTGTGCAAATTGTATATCAATTGAGAACAATTGGCAATCAGTCAATTTCAACCACATTTTCCTGAATTCAAATCAATACCGTAGAATACAATGGAATGGTTAGATTTTGTCCTAAATATCCTATCACTTCAGAACAAGCAGTGCATTTCCTTATATTATCAATTTTACAAAAATTATCGCGAAAAATATTAGTGAACAAAATTTTCTAAGTCACACTGTGTTAGTTGTTTGGAAAACCGTAAATTCGGTGGGAAAATAATGGGATGTGCTTAGTTAATGAATTCTGAAATATTGCAGAGTTATTCCGTTAATTGAAATTATCACAAAATAAATTTTATTTTAAACCTCAGCTGTCAATCCTTCTTAGTAAGGTTTAGTATCGCTTTAGTGCTGTGTGAACTCCTAAGGTTGCATACACATTACGATCAGGATCCGAATTATCCTTGAATTATTGTGGCCTAAATTCTTTTATTTACACCACATCTTACCAAGATCTGTTAACTTGATATCACTCGGACGGTGTCAAATTTACTGTGTAAAACAATACGTCATTATTCGTTTTAAGCACCTATGTGTATGACTCCGAATCACTTGTTGTTTGGGATTTTGTACCTAGTACTTTGTTATGAAAAACTTATGTAACAGCGTATTCTATGTAAAATGTTTCGACAAAAGAATCACTGTTAGGAGTTGTGTTGAGACTAAGATTACTGTCTCCGCTTGATGACGCCTGACAGCCAGAAAACGGTTTTGTGGTGCCGGTGAGAACATTTTGAGAAGCTCTGTACAATAATGCTTTATGAGCGTTTAGAGTTCGTGACTTAGAATCACTATGATACAATTTTTCACACATGGTTCTTCGTTGTACGAGCATGATCTAATGAAGTCTTCAAAGTATGACTGCGCATCCCAACAACCTCCCAATGGCCAGGTACTCAGCTAAATATGTCATATTTAATATTTATTCTTGAGTTCAGGGTGGGGCTTATATGAACCCGAATATATTGTTGTCGGTCTTTCTCGCATTGTTTAATCTATTTAAACGACATAGAGCAACAAAATAAATAAATTCTGTTTACCATTGACCTCGCAGCTCAAATTCAACAAATAATTTCGTGCTGTTTGCACTTGTTAGTTATCGATAAGGGCATATCATTGTTAGTGCGATTTGCACCTGGTGTGATCTTACAAACAATAGCTGATAAAGAGAAACGAAGTTGCATGACCTTAACATTAGAGTCTAATTACTTATGTATGCCACTGGAATAAGAATGTAGGCTGGAATACAACGCACAGTATACGAATATAAATTTAAGGCTGAACAAACGAAAATTTTCTCGGTATTAATAATGAAAAATAATTTACCACGACGTAATATTTATTAAGGGAGAATAAAAGCGTATGGTCCATGCAAAATCTGTTTGAATTACCGCCATATGTTTTCGCCTTACTGAATTTACTGTCTGGGTTGGTGATTTTCATAGACATACATCATGTTGCCCTCACACGCTCAACATTTAGCGATGAGAAATTTGATACAACTGAACAAAAGTTCTTCAAATAGCTCGGGAATTTAAAAGAACGCAAGGCACCAGGCCCTGAAAGAGTCCATTTTTATGGTACGGATATTCGCTTAACTGATCACTTCGATATTCAACCGATGGCTTTCGATTGGCAGAACAACCTTTAGGTGGAAAATAGTTAAAATTACTCCGTTTCTTAAATGCAAAAGTATTAGTGTGCAGAGTGCTCGATCAAATGCAAAAAAGATGATAATCAATTTGCATCTCGAAAACGAACGATTAACGAAAGACGCTGTTGTGTGCTGTTGTTATGTGAGCAGGATCATTGGTCCCTAGCTGTCAAATTATTCTTCTTTCACTACACAATGCTTTCGGATCTGCAGATCTTGCGCAACTATCAGAAATAGTGAGAATACAGTCGATATCACACAGTATAGTCAACTGGATATGCGGCTACATTATGGATAGATTACAATGCATCAAAATATATGGAATAAGTTCCTCCTAGCTCCAAAGTGAGAATGGATTGCGATAATCTCGCCGTTATCCTTTTCAGCCTACTTATCTGCTCTTCCACAGCCGACCTCAACTTCTAGTCTCAAATAGAATGATGATTCACTTTACCAAGAAACAGACTTTCATATACGCTATGAACCGCATTAAATAAAACAAATAACTAGTCTGAAGATAGATGCTTATTTTTATATCACGAAAATATCTAGAACCTGTGTACACTAGTTTGCGTGGCGATGAGCGTGACGTTTCGAGCATAAATCTTTAGCGATCTTTAATCAAACCTACATACCTCAGTAGAGAAAACCTTGCCAGATATCCAGCAGTCACCATTTCTGATAACTTAACCAGCACTGCTCATCTTAAATCTTCACTAGTTAAAGTATGCAGGAGCTCCTTTTTGTCTTCGCTCTCTTGGCGTTCGGTCTAACTTGAGCTCTCTATTCACCGTCTCTTGTATCTTACGCAAATTTATTTTGTTTCTCTATCCTCCTTCCAAAAAATACTTTGTGCTGATAACACGTTTTATCAATATTATTTCTAGCACAAGTTTAATTTCTTATGAACGCATCTTGAAAATTATATACAAAAAGCAATTTTGTCATATGATCGATTTCTTCCTTTTTTGCAAAAATCGATCGAAATATAATACATTGCTATCTTGAACATCATTATTTCAGCGTACCTTCATCCCCTTCGCCCCAAAACATCCCTCTCAAAAGGATGAAAAATATAGAAAACATTTAACTTGATGATATTTTGTAATTGTATATCATGTCTTTCTTTGTTAAAATCTATTGTAAAGCTGAAAATTCGAATATTTTCGAATACAAATTTTGACTGTTTCCTCGTTTCCAGATTAGATGAGTAGACAATGACCATTGCCAGGGTTGAGTCTTAGGACTAGCAGTAAGCTGCGTATTGAAATTCATACTACTACGAATTTGTAGAATATGAAATCAAGTGAAAATCACTTAGCGATTTTCTTGTATTTCACGTTGATTACAATCGTTTGTTCGTCTATTGCAGCAATCATATTCAACAAGTGTTCACAATTTATCGTTTTAACAACAGTAACAGACGATTTTATGAGTTACTTATCTCCTGATATCAATCTTGCTTTAATTGGGGTTCTAGATTCAATGTTTGGGATGTAAATATTCAATAAATATGAGCTTTAAATAAATTCTGCTTATAAACGGATGTCAAAAAGTCTAGTTTTGACGAGCATAGAGATCCTGGAATGTTTCTGATTATTATAGTTAACGGTATGAAAATGAGGCGTTACTCGAGAAGAAAGCTCTTGATGTTTGCGATCAGGACTCTGCATTAGTGGTGGAATTCTCTGATGGCGGAATTGAAGGAAGACAGCAACTAAATTAACAGGAGTGCAAGACATAGCGGTATCGAAAATGTGCTATTTCGAGTGTTATCATGTGACTGCGTTTTGGTTGAGTCTAGTCAGAGTTCTCGATGAGATGGACGCTGCATTCACTAATTTGTGGAATAGGATATGTTAGCCTTGATTCCGTCTAAGTTGGAAAGTGCTTAGACCAAGTTTAGACCATCACTGTGCATAGGGATTAAGATCATTGCATCTAGCCACGTAGCATCTCCAAATGCAAGTAACAAGTTAGCAGCAGGTTCTTATTCGCTGAGATTAAATTAATCACACTTCCAGAAATCGGAACAGATTAACCATTTAATCAAGGTTATTTACATGACTAATTTTTCATCGAAACGCAAGCCAACACAGTTCGCTGTTGTATCGATTTATTGTCTTGATTGTCATCCATAAACAACACGTGTGTTTGTGTGACTGGAACAAAACAAATACACAATCCAAATCCGGACGCAGACCAATTGTGAACAGCAAACTTCACCGGACCACATTTGACAAATCATGTACATTGACTGCATGCATCTTGGTTAGTAGAGTCTGGTCGACTGAGTTTCTAGGGCTTCTAGCAATCTTATATGGTGATGCTAAAGCACTTCGTCCGTCGAGTTTCATTTGAAAATGGAATTATACAAATCCATAAATCAAAAGTCACTATTCATAAAATGGGCATCCGTTTCCCTACGTCATTCCTTGTCTGTAGTAACTTGCTAATGCCCGATAATGATAAACAACATATATGAGGATTTCTTTCTAGAATGAACACACAAGAGGTTAAGTGAAATTGATCTCACTCACTCCAAGTGAAGATAACGGCTAGAAACAGCTAGAAATTCGTACTGGAATATTAATGCGGGTAATTGGAGCAAACAATACAGTTTCATATATGAGTGTATTGGGCGCTTGATCCAGGATTGCTCTATGATTTAATAGTTGAAAATCGTTGTTTGTTGTGCGAACGCTATGTAGAAATCAATTCACAAGCAAACATTATTTACTGCATTACACAGGCTCACCTAATATAAGCTGGCTGTCTCAACTTGAAGAGAGAAAACAGCGCGGAATCGTTTTGTAGTGAGAGTGCAATGCGTAGTGGATTCTGCCGACATGTATTCCAAATGCGAGAAATGAGATCAAAATGCAGCTTCTTTCGAATCAACAGAAGTTGACGTTGGAGAAATATTTGGGGTTCACGAAAATGAGATATAAGGCACCCCAGTCAGTTTTTCTTGTATTTGTGGTGGAAGAGTTAAAACATTGGCTTATACAAATCGTCACGGACCATTGTTAGAGGCTTTCTCATAATTTAACTTCCAAATCTAATGTAAATTACCAGATTCCGAGTAAACGGATAGCATACATTACCTGATCCCTCTGGGAAAGTGACCACCCGGTGCTTATCTTTGATTATATATATACTTCCGAACGATTGAGTGACCAGCCAAAAGTCTTGGGTAAAATAATATTTCAATCCCTATATATCAGTCCCCATGATGTACACATTCAAGAGTTTGATGCTATGGATTATATTAAAATACATATCTGAATTATTTGAATTCAAAAATTGACGAAAACTCGAGTTTCATACCACACAAATGCGAGCACAATTACCAGTTTGTTATCGGAGTAGAACTGAGAAATGGTTAGGTATGTAAAGAGAGTCTTGGTCAACTCATAGAAAACTCAGTACGGAAGAAAATTGGAAGCAATTCTGTAATTTACGGAATCACGTCACTACTCTGGTAATAGACGATCGTATGAAATTCCAACGGAACTTACTTACGAGAATGGAAAATAAATTATAAGCTTTACCACAAGATTGTAAATGGGCGATCAAATATCAAACCAGGCCTATTCTGTGTACAAACAATATTTCCCTAACCAATTGTCTCATTATGCCCAACAGACTACCGATGCTTTAGCAAAGTTTTACTCACTTGCCTACAACTGCTCCTCTCACGCACATATTCAATCTCAGCCTACATGATGGAAAAATACCGCCGCATTGGAAATCAGGGATGATAACACCTATTTATTAAGATGGTAGCCGTTGAGACACAGCAAACTATACACCGGTAACGCTACTTCCGGTGATCTCAAAATTAATGGAGTTTATTGTGACTGCGCTGGTATGAGAACATAGAAAACCAAAATATTTTTTGGCGCAGCACAACAAAGTTTTTGAGGAAATCGTTGCTGTTTATCTAACCTTCTTATAACGTTTGAGGATTGGACCAAGGCGCTAGACGAAGATGATGCTGTACATGCTTGCTACATCGGGATATGTGCACCTTATACCGTTTGTCCCAAAGGTGAGTTGCCATTTCACCCTGCTAAATGTAAAATGCAGCAGCTTGGAAACTTTTTGTACCACACGTACAACCTTGGCACGGAAGATATCGAATGGACTAACGCAGAAAAAGATCTCGGTATCTAGGTGTCGGTTGATCAATACATGGCTGGGCGGGAACTTTGTCGACTAAACGAAAAGAAGTCCCCTGGCGCAGATAAAATTACCCCAGCCGTACTTCGCAGGTGTCGCGTTACTTTGACTGCTCCTCTCACTCGCATATTCAATCTCAGCTTAAATGAAGGAAAAATACCACCGCAGTGGAAAGCAGGGATGATAACGCCTATTTATAAAGGCGGTAGCCGTTCAGACACATCAAACTATAGACTGGTAACGTTACTTCCTGTTATCTCCAAATTAATGGAACGCATTGTGACTGCACGCATGAGAGAACATTTTGATCGCAGCACAACATGGTTTTGGAAGAGGTCGTTGCTGTTTATCTAACCTTTTTACAACGTTCGAGGATTGGACCAAGGCACTAGACGAAGGTGAGGCTGTACATGCTTGCTACATCGATATTTCCAAAGCTTTCGATAGAGTCAACCATGACATCTTAATTAAAAAGCTCGAATCCTATGGAATAACGGGAATGTTGCTGAATTGGATAAGGGACTATCTTACTGACAGACACGTCCAAGTTCGCGTTGGCAGCACCTTATCTAGAAAAATAGACGTTACGAGTGGAGTTCCGCAAGGTTCCGTGCTTGGACCTCTTCTATTCTTGGTGTATATGAACAATATAGTGGAGGATATTGGATGCAACTTGATACTATTTGCCGATGATATTAAAATATGGAAACGTGTAAGGTCTGTTAATGACTGTATGGCATTACAACGGGATCTGTGCACCTTATTTCGTTGATCCCAGTTAAATGAGTTACCATTTAACCCTGCGAAATGTAAAATGCTGCAGCTTGGAAAATCTCTACACCACACGTATCAGCTTGGCACGCAAGATCTCGTCTGGACCACCGCAGAAAAAGATCTCGGTATATGGGTTTCGTTTAACCTTAAGCCTGGACATCATTGCCGGATGGTGTACAATAAAGCTCGCCGTATCTTGAGTCTTCTCAAAAGAATATTCCGGATCTTTACGCCCGAAACCCTACCCCGGGTAATTAACACGTATATACGTCCTGTTATGGAATATTCCATCCAAGCCTGGGCAGGATTTATCATCGTGCTACAAAGTTGGTCCTCCCTTACAGAAATTTGCCTTTCACAGAACGAATGTTAAAACTGAACCTACACGATTTTACCCAACGACGGATACGTAGTGACCTCCTGTTGACATTCAAAATCCTGCATACTGAAAACAATCCCCTTAAACGCATGCTAAATCCCAATGGCCTTACTCGAACACGAACACATTCAAAGGCTTTAAGCATTCCGCATTCTCGATTGGATATTCGTCGTAATTTTTTCTCGGTAAGAATTTGTTTCACTTGGAACTATTTGCCTGAAGAAATCACACGATCAGAATCTGTTGAGGTTTCCGCTTCCAAACTCGATGAGTTTATGACGAACCATGCGGTATGTGACTGTCCCTATTAATTTTTGAGATATTTTATATATATTTTTATATATTCCATATACCTTGTCATCCTATGGTTATTGTTAAGCTTACTGCTTTTTCTACCATAAAATTTTCTGAGTTCTGAGTATATCGAGTCTTCGAAAGAGGATATTCTGGATTCTCACGGTCGAAAAAGCTCGAAGCTTATACAATAACGAGAATGTTTTGAAGGTGATAATTTGTGAAACATTATGGGCGGAAAAATGACGTGGTATAAAGGATCAATACATGGGTTGTCCCAAGATACACTGCGAACATGATGATTGCGCTGTATGCTTTGAGATGAAGTTTCACATAAACGATGAACCAGTCGTGATTCTCTGCTCTCGCGAATTCAAAAACGATTCGTCGCTCTCCTCGGCACTCGTCTGTCATATAGTTACAAAAAGTGTAACGATCCCGCGTGTAATCAATAAACAGGTAGATATAAAACAAATCAGAGTTCGCTCATGGTCAACGAGTCTACATCAAAATAAGAGTATAGTTTCTTGAACGAAACAACCTATACGATCGTTTTCCGAAATTTTGTAAGATAGTTGTGATAGGTAACACAAAGAGCGACAAAATCTTGACAAATACCCATCAAGAATGGAGATAGGCTAGTGTTGGATTAGCCATGCACTCCTAGAGCTAAACGGAGGCATCCGTAAAACTTGGAACGATGGTAAACGAAGGAAAGGACGCCCGAGAAATTCTCGTTATCGAGGAAGATCGAGAAAGACATGAAACATATGAGTCTGGCGTTGGAACAATTGGTGAGCATTGTAGTAGACCGAAACCTCGTTGATGTTTAATGTCCGAACAGAGAAAGTGACAACCCGAAACACAACTGTTAATCACTGGAAGCGCCAACTGTTTATTCTCATTATGGCCACTTAGTGTGGCTGTAGATTGATCAAGAGCATCACTAGTTGTATGCTGGAACCTGGACATCACAAACCTATGTAAGAAAACTAAGGAATAATGTGTGTAACTGCTCTTGCTCTTGCAAGTTCATTATCAATCTCAGCTAACGTGAGCCAGGTTGCATACAAGCACCGTTCGGTGATGACTATAACAGACCTTATCAGGTCATTCGACCTCGCCCTACAGCATGCGCGCGTACGTGTACACAGTATTCATTATCACCCTGTATCAGGCGTGAGGTCACATCTGTTACGGAATATGGATAAACGAAATAATTACAGTGCATACAAAATCTGAAGTGAATTTACACTGAATTGCGACAAATGAAGTAAAAGTATATCATAGCGTTAGATGAAACGGAACTCCATAAATGTGACAGACCGTAAGTAATAGGAACTGACATAGGACAACTTCAGGTATCAAAATTCAGCAAACATGCCGTGGGCTAGCCCGGAAGCCGTTATCACGAAATCGCTAGGTAACTCAGACCCACGTGCTATTCGGCAAATTCCTACTGAGGATATTCTCAATAATTACGAGGTGTAATATAGAAATTTTTTTGTTTTGCCATTTGTGAGATGAACACATGAACTACTAGTGTTCCTCGCATTGTGGATTTCGGGGGAAAGTAGACGTCTACCGATTGGGTCGCATTATTTTGAGCTCCTGATTATCAGGATATACTGTTCTTACACTTACACGTACGTAGATATATTATACCTTGTTGTAGTCCTTACGAAGTCAGCTTTCTGGATATACCACTCTCGTAGCGGCAATCAATAATACGAGCGAATTCGAATTTCTCGTGTTTTTCCATATCTCTATGCGTGCAACGCTGTTAATACTCTTCATGTCCTCAAAGGGATTAACGTCATCGGAAAAATCTTATTCTTCGCCATCGACTGGTTATATTTACAACAGCGTGCGATCAACTACCGAAGCGTATCACCGGATTCCATTCTGATTTTGCTCTTATTAGTGAACAACACTTTATTGTCACGCTCACGATATTCATCACCGATCGCTCGACAGAAACACTGCTTGTGCACACACCACTGAACAGTGCTGCTCACAACCCAGACCGGCTAGCCCCGAAAAGAAAACAAAGCGCATCGAGCTGCATGTGTACGGTTTGCCAAAAGTCGGTAAGTCCTGAAGCGAAATCGGTCACATGATACGTTTATCTTTTCAGTGAAATCCATTTTCTGGTTCTACTGCGAACAGTGAATCGAAAGTTGCGGACATCTTTGCTGGGAATAAATCGATTGGCATCTGAATGTAGTTCAACAATGAGTATTTCAGTCACTAAAATCACGTTGGACCTCCTTAGTTTACAGAGTTCTTCTCTGAGTCTCCCAAATACGATTTTATGGATGACCTTTGTCTCATCGCTGTGACTCAAAGCATTACATACATAATCGAACACGAGCACGACATGGTCACTTCGCTTCGTAAGTGATTGATTCGATAGCCGATACCGTCGAAGTCAAAACAAGGTCCAGAATAGATGGCTGATCTGTTTTTTCATTCGTTTATGTTTGAAGACGTTGTTATAAGAGGTATTTTGTGCTCCAGTAAGTTCGTTGGATGCTGGACTCTTGTGTATAGCCACGGAAGGTTGAAGTCCCCAATGGTTAGCATTTGGGTGTCTTATCGAGG
Organism: Atriophallophorus winterbourni; assembly: GCA_013407085.1. Taxonomy (NCBI): domain Eukaryota; kingdom Metazoa; phylum Platyhelminthes; class Trematoda; order Plagiorchiida; family Microphallidae; genus Atriophallophorus; species Atriophallophorus winterbourni. The sequence continues at coordinate 21,348 of JACCGJ010015757.1, forward strand.
CGCTGAAGTCATTTCAACTAGCATATAATGGTGGTATGCAGCCGCTGTTGGTGAGCGGTAGATGACCCTGATTATACAGGTCAAGTGAGCACCAGAGCGTGTCACTGAGTGAATGATCAGTATCTGAGATGAGGTTTATCTTTAGTCGTTTGTGACAATACAACGCAACGCCACCTCCAACGCCACCATGGTCAATGAAGTGTTAGAAAGTTCGCTGTCGGTCATAGTCGATTGATACCAAGTTTCAGACACAGCATGAAGATCAAGGGAATTGTCTACACTGATATTAATCAGTTCGGTCAACTTGTTGACTAAACATTGAGCATTTGTATAAACAAATTTGATCGATACTGCTTAATATAGTGATGAATCATGTGTTATATGATAAGGCGTTAAACAGTGTGATGCCGGATCCCGCTGAATAGCCAGAACCTGGAATGATAAAACATGTGCGCTTTTTATTGGTCGCCGACCGCTTGAATAGACAATTAGTTCTAGGTGTGAATTGCTCTGTCCGGCTCGATTTTATCCGGACAACGACATATTTGATGTATTGATTTCTTCCATTTGGATGGAAACGTTGCTGGCCGCTGTTTCCATACGAAGGAGTGTTTGACTTGTGACATTGGGTTTGGGTGGGCTAGGTCTAACATCCTTGGGTAATGCTCGTTTTCCTTTTTTTTCATTCCGACCTTGCTATTTCGGCCATAGCGCTGATCAAGAACGTAATCTGCAGAGGTTTCGGTCCATCCCCTTTATATTTTGACGAAAAAGGAACTCGAAAATTGTCCACAACAGCGGTTTCATGAACCGATGCTAGATAAGCATTTTCTGGTACACTATACAGAACAATACTTTGGGATACCGTTTTTTCCTGGCGTTCAAGCTACCCTTCCTTTCTCACCATGGTACATCGGGATATATGCGGCAGTTTGCGTCGGGATCTTTCTTGAGTAGGTACGCATTCAGCAGTACGTTCTTGATATCAGCCTCATATTTCTGTTGACCAATTGGAACTGAAGTTGAGTGGCGAGTTAGATGAGTCACTGTGTCAGGGATTACATGTTCAATTTGCATTAGGTGGCAAACCGGAGACTGTTTCTCGAGGTCGTCTTTCTGTTTGCTATCAAACAGGCTTTCTTGGGACTCGGTGACATTCGTACATATCACGTTCAGCGTGTATAAGGTGTTCTTTTTGCGTATCGGAAAGTCAGGCGTTTTAGAATTTAAGCCTTCGAGGCTTGAGTTTGTGAGTTTGATGCAGCATCTTTTGAATGCACAGCTGAGGTCGACCGCAACAGCACTTCTCTGTAAAAATTTCCTAAACGGGATTAACCCTGCTTTTTTTCTTTTTGGTAACACCAATAGCCTTAGTCTCAGATACCTTCAGTGGTGGTTCCGAAATCGTTGTATTGATAAGATGGTTTGCATTAGTGAGCACTTGCGTACTCAAATGATTTACCAATATTTCCTCCACACGTAGAAGGCTCAACGCGAAACTGGCTATTCTAATTTGGCTTCAAACGTATCGGCATCGTGTAAGGATTTAGCTCTGGAACGAACACAGGCACAGCAGGAGCCCGGAAGCTTTTCCTTATTTATTAATGCTATCGAATCAGGGGCTAAAGTACGGTCACATTTACCATGGATCTTACCCATACACAGTAAACATGTTGACTTGACTCGCCTTGGGACTCACCGGTTGTTCATACGCTTTGCACGTGACCTCTGGACAATTCTGCGTGTCGAGATGCATCCTATCAGCTGAGCCGGCCGTGACCATTTTTGCTTTCGGCGGACCCAGGCCCTTGGCACAGAGGTCAAGTGGGTTCAAAGTCGTTGTCGGGTGAACAATCCTCGTTGTCGCAGCTTGATCGATCAATTGCTGTCTGTATGTTTGATCTTATGATGTAGTGACACATGTTAGTAGCCTGAGCAAGCTGAGATGTTTACACCGAAACGGTAGCTTTGCAGTGGTTCGGATTGCATGAACAAAACGAATAAATTCTATAGCTATGGTCGAAAGTAACGCAGAATTCTTGGAATGCGAGAAATTCGAGCAGATTCGGCAAAGATATGACCAAAAATGCGACCGCACAGCAGAATCTATCTACTGTTAGGGCTTACAATCACTTTTCATCGGATCTCCCCACCACAAGTGGCATCCGACAAAGATGTCCGATTTCTCGTTTTCTGTTTATTATCTAATTGATGTCACCATGGAATTATGTAGCGAAAAAATCCAGCATTCGAAGTTCCCATAATGCTAGGTGGCAAGCTTCTCGATTTGGACTATGGTGATGATGTGTGCTCTTCGACTCGTACATAGATGCACAGGCGATACTGAACAAGCTAGCTAGCCTTGTGCCCCCATTTGGAATGCGTTTCGCACCCTCTAACTGCAGTGTTCTGCTCAGGACATTGACTTACCAAACAGCACTTTATTACTTGACAATCAGGCAATTGAAACTGTAGATCGTTTCATGTATCTCAGTAGTTGTATCAATAATTCTGCATCGTTAAATGATGAGGTCTCGGCATGCCTTTCTAAGGCGACCGTAGCATACCGCAGTCTAGGTCACTTCTGGCGTCAGAAAGGACTGTCTCTGTTACCCAAGGTTCGAGTCTACAAAGCGACAGTTCGGGCTGTGTTACTGTATGAGTACGAAACTCGGACCTAGCGTAAAGAATACATTAAGCGGCTACAAGTATTTGCCAACGTATGTCTCCGCAGCATTTTGAGAGTTAGTTGTTACAGTGGCATACGCAACGATGTTCTCCGAAATAAACTTTTCGATATTAATGTTGATATAGAAATATATGCAGAACTACCTACAGCTGTAACCAGCAGCTACAACCCTTACTGATAACCTTTACAAAGTCGGCACAGCACGTCTTCTTGACTGGGGTCCCCGCGATCAGACATCGCTGTGGTTAGTTCCTCTTTAGGATATGTCCCGAAACCATGCTCAGTGGCGTTCTTGCACTAAGCATCTTCTTCGAGTGTGTGCTTTGTCAAGTGGAGTGACGAGGAAAGCTTGTAGTGATATATTCAGTGAAAGCCGTAAGGAAGCTAATGCGCTATCTCTCTACCCGGTTTACGAAACTTGATTGTTTGCACATATTCTGTTCGAGATGTAGCTATCTCATTACTGATTGGTTGTGTATACAGCCATTTAAGCATCACCCTACCCCACCCTGGTTGAGGATTTTACTTTTTTCATGGTTGTATGACAGTTAAGTATTCGCGACATGCTATTGGTGTAATGCTGACTCTGATAGTGAAGAAGAGGTCAGCGCGTCCCGTTTAATGCAACGTCCGATAAGCGCATCAGACATTTCAATTTAGCTTACCAAATCCCGCATTGCGCATAACTGGGCAACCCAAACGATCTGTTCGGTTGGGCGACCACAACAGATGTTGTTGGCTCCTTCTGAACTGGTCGGGCAAACAAAGCTACTCAAATGTGCCAGTCTGGAGAACAGTTCATAAACGCTTAATTGCGATCGTTCAAACGGTGGACGGTAGCCCAAATCGTTAAGGCATGGGACTACAATTGTGATGGTCGGGGGTTCGAGTCCCACCCGAAGCGGAGGATATGCACTGCTGATGAGCTCAAATAAGAGCGAAACTCGAGTCCAGTGCTTCCATTATGGACCGTCGTGATCAACTTTGTGAATAGTTCGATGGGCTTGGCACGGATGAGTAGTCGCAAATATAAACAACAAATTCTCCAAACTTCGCTTGAAACCCAAACGATTTTAGCCCGCACACAGTTCGTATGACCGCCCAAGTAATGCAACATGTGCGGCAGGGAGATGTTGGTGGGCTATAAGGGGTAATCGAAGATACGGGGCACCATGTGTACCCATTCTCGAAATCAGTCCATCATCATCATCGTTTATCCGCGGTGTACTCTTCAAATAGTAGTAACTCTCGGGTGTGGGGTAACCGCAAACTGAGCTTGAAGACAAAACAGATGTTGCACACCGAGTTCGTGCTAAATGGTTCGCGGTATGGTAGCGAAGCTTCGGCCATCCAAGCAAGACACTAATGGAAGTTGAATGCTCTCCAATAACAAAACATACATCGCATCTTCAAAATATCGTGCATGGACAAGTAACAAAGCTCAAGTGCTTTCTAAAGATTGTTTAAAGAGCACGTTCACTTTATTATTACAGCGCCGTCTACGCTGACTGGGTCGTGTACATAATGGAAAATGATCCAAATGGTCTACTCTATGGAGAGTAGAAATTAGTAAGTCAACTTTTGAACAGGCTTCACTTGCGCTAAAATGACTTTTACAAAAGACAAATGAAAGCTATTGACACTGACCCTGTCAGTTAATGGAAGAACTTGCTCTTGACCGCTCACTGTGAAGGGTCGTATCCAAACTGGAGAAGAGTAGTCAGTGCTCCGGGATGCAGACAGTGTGTAAATGCCGGCGAT
>JACCGJ010015758.1:0-23143 GCA_013407085.1 Atriophallophorus winterbourni
GCAGATTTCGCAATAGTTGACAATAATTAAATCAAGCAAAGCACTCTGACATGTCCAGATGTCCTCTTGTAACAGCTTGTGTTCAGTCATTCATCACCATTAACAGATTTGTGAAGCATGGACGAAATTTACCGAAAACGAGCAGCGCTAAAAATAATATATATATTTCACAGATGAAGATGATGATTACAATTCTTCTACGTTAATATGTACCGAAAAACTTTCGATATCCAGGAATTTGCATGAGAAGATAGTTGTCTACATTACCTAAACGACATTGTGGGTTGACATTGTAGGTTAACGAAATAAACCCAGTCATCATTTCTGTTGTTGATAGACCTTCGCAGACAAAAATGTGAAACAATTCACACTGTGGTGCGCACAATCGTTGAATTGCGTTCCATAATCGCGAAACATTTCACTTTGAGATACTCGCTACTTTATAAGTAGCGAGTAGACGCGAACTTCGATTCAAATTGCGCCATCCGTCTACACAAATACCAGTTCGAAACGCGAAGAGTCCAGCGGATACGCATATCTGATGAGAGGCAAGAACCTCGAAACCGGTCCTGTGCTTCCGGTGAGATTTTAGCGTTTCGGAATGGTATTCTACTTCGAACTAGCCTGGGGTTGTAATAACCCTCGCGGCAACAGGCCGTTCGATCAGTTGGGACTAAGTTTAGTCCCTTCAGCTACTTATAAAGTAGCGAGTAGACGCGAACTTCGATTCAAATTGCGCAATCCGTCTACACAAATACTAGTTCGAAACGCGAAGAGTTCAGCGGATACGCATAGCTGATGAGAGGCAAAAACCTCGAAACCGGTCCTGTGCTTCCGGCGAGATTTTAGCGTTTCGTAATGGTATTCTACTCTGATCTATCCAGGGGTTGTAATAACCCTCGCGGCAATACGCCGTTGGATCAGTTGGGACTTAGTTTAGTCCCTTCAGCTACTTATAAAGTAGCGAGTAGACGCGAACTTCAGTTCACATTGCTCAATCCGTCTACACAAATACTAGTTCGAAACGCGAAGAGTCCAGCGGATACGCATAGCTGATGAGAGGCAAAAACCTCGAAACCGGTCCTGTGCTTCCGGTGAGATTTTAGCGTTTCGGAATGGTATTCTACTTCGAACTAGCCTGGGGTTGTAATAACCCACGCGGCAACAGGCCGTTCGATCAGTTGGGACTTAGTTTAGTCCCTTCAGCTACTTATAAAGTAGCGAGTAGACGCGAACTTCGATTCAAATTGCGCAATCCGGCTACACAAATACTAGTTCGAAACGCGAAGAGTCCAGCGGATACGCATAGCTGATGAGAGGCAAAAACCTCGAAACCGGTCCTGTGCTTCCTGTGAGATTTTAGCGTTTCGGAATGGTATTCTACTCTGATCTATCCTGGGGTTGTAATAACCCGCGTGGCAATACGCCGTTGGATCAGTTGGGGCTTAGTTTAGTCCCTTCAGCTACTTATAAGATAGCAAGTAGACAAGAACTTCAGTTCACACTACGTCATCCGTCTACACAAATACTAGTTCGAAACGCGAAGAGTCCAGCGGATACGCATAGCTGATGAGAGGCAAAAACCTCGAAACCGGTCCTGTGCTTCCGGTGCGATTTTAGCGTTTCGGAATGGTATTCTACTCTGATCTATCCTGGGGTTGTAATAACCCTCGCGGCAATACGCCGTTGGATCAGTTGGGGCTTAGTTTAGTCCCTTCAGCTACTTATAAAGTAGCGAGTAGACGAGAACTTCAGTTCACATTACGCCATCCGTCTACACAAATACTAGTTCGAAACGCGAAGGGTCCAGCGGATACGCATAGCTGATGAGAGGCAAAAACCTCGAAACCGGTCCTGTGCTTCCGGTGAGATTTTAGCGTTTCGGATTGGTATTCTACTTCGAACTAGCCTGGGGTTGTGATAACCCTCGCGGCAACAGGCCGTTCGATCATTTGGGACTTAGTTTAGTCCCTTCAGCTACTTATAAAGTAGCGAGTAGACGCGAACTTCGATTCAAATTGCGCAATCCGTCTACACAAATACTAGTTCGAAACGCGAAGAGTCCAGCGGATACGCATAGCAGATGAGAGGCAAAAACCTCGAAACCGGTCCTGTGCTTCCGGTGAGATTTTAGCGTTTCGGAATGGTATTCTACGTCGAACTAGCCTGGGGTTGTAATAACTCTGGCGGCATCAGGCCGTTCGATCAGTTGGGGCTTAGTTTAGTCCCTTCAGCTACTTATAAATTAGCGAGTAGACGCGAACTTCGATTCACATTGCGCCATCCGTCTACACAAATACTAGTTCGAAACGCGAAGAGTCCAGCGGATACGCATAGCTGATGATAGGCAAAAACCTCGAAACCGTTCCTGTGCTTCCGGTGAGATTTTAGCGTTTCGGAATGGTATTCTACTTTGAACAGGTGACGATGTTCTAGCAACTGTCGCAGAACGAAGATCTGGTCTACACATCCGCGCCCTGGTCGGAAGCCAGCTTGCTCTTCGCGAGAAGTGCCCTCACGAATCGGGGTAAGTCTGCGAAGGAGGATGGCGACCAATATCTTAGCTACCACTGGAATAAGCGAAATTCCGCGATAGTTGCAGCATTCGTTCCGCGCTCCTTTTTTATGGACTGGTATTACTAGCGATTCACCCCAGGAGGCAGGTACCCTCTCATCCACCCAAACCTTTGAGAACAGTTCGCGCAGTTCTGCTACGACTGCCTCGCCTCCTTCCTTGAAGAATACCGGGTGAAGCTCGTCGGGGCCCGGCGCCTTGTGTCGCTTTAGTAGTTGGATCTCTCTTCGTATTTCTTCGACACTGGGCGGGGCTAGCGACACGGACCACTGCAAAGTGGATTGAGGGATGTCGGCGGTGTCTGAGGGACGGTGCTGATTAAACTGCTGAGAGAAATATTCTCTCCATCTTTCCAAACGTCTGTGAAGGCTCGTTGTGCGCGAGCCGTCATCCTCGAGGATGGATTCACTCAGACCTTGCGGCTTAGGGCCACAGACACGAATCAATTGGTAAAGTCTCCTCATGTTGTTCATGGCTGACGCTCTTTCCATCTCCGAGGCGCGTTCTTTCCACCAAGACTCACGGTCACGTCTCAAACTATCTTTGATTAGGAGTCTAAGACACTTCCGATCGTCCTCATACTCTAAACCACTCGGTATGGCACGGCGCTGTTCGAGTAGCATGAAGGACTCAGCAGAGACCCAGCGGTGTGACGGTTGACGAGTGACTTTGCAGCATTTCGTAGCAGAGTCATAGAGTGCTTGCTTAAAGTAGTGCCAATGACGATCCAGCTCGACCGGCCGATCTTTGGAAAGGGAAACCGATAGGGTATCCCTAAATCTGGCTTTTGTCTCAGGCAGCGATAAAGCGTTTGTGTCTAGTTTGGGACGCTTTTGTTTGGGTTTGCCTCCGAATTGAAGGTTGATTGTTGCGCAAACTAAAGCGTGGTCAGAATCTACACTGGTGCTCCAGTATGATCTGCAGTTTTTGACACTACCTCGCCACCTGTAGCTTATCGCGATGTGGTCAAGCTGCGCCCAAGTACGTTGTGATGGGGATCGCCAGGTAGCTAGTTGGCGCTTGGAATGTCTAAAATTTGTGGAGACGAGAAAGAGGCGGTGGTCGTCACAGAAGGACAACAATCTCTCTCCATTGTCTGTACGGTCATCTGACATTCCATACTTCCCTCCAAGGAAGCGCTCGGAGTGCGCTATACATCCAACTCGGGCATTGAGATCGCCGGCAAGCACTACTATATCGCCTCTGCGTGCTTTCGTTAAGAGAGAACGAAGTTCTTCGTAGAATTCGTCCTTCACCTCATCTGCCCCACAGTTCGTGGGTGCGTAAGCCGAGATCACGAATAAGTTACGTCTCTCGTCGCTATGTTTGTTTACTCTGCTGTAACCCTGAAATCTCGCTGCGCACAGTCTGCTATTAACGGGTATCCAATCTATGAGGGAGGTTTCCGCTTTCTGGCTTAGAATAATCCCAACACCTGCTAGGCCGGCTGAGGAAGCAACGGGATCACTGGACACACGTAAGTAGAACCTACTCCCACGAGGCATAGGAGAACTCAGTTGCAATACCGAATCCGTGTCGCGAAGACGGGTTTCCGATAGGCAACATATGTCGATACCTAGTGTCTCTAGTGAGCGGGCTAGTCCAAGCTGTTGTTCTGGTTGTTGCAGGGTGCGGACATTGAACGATGCAAGCCTAATAGGGGCGCGCGGTCGGAGGAGAGCGTTGGGTATCGACACCTGTCTAAGGACAGTTGGCTGCGACGGAATGCGTCCAGCATTGATGGTCCGAAGTGCATCAGGGAGAGAGGGTGAGGGGATGATGTGTGTTTGCGAAGTGGGTTCTGGAGAATTGCTTTCGAAGATAGTATTCGTAGTGATAGAATGTGGCGTTGTCATCATCGTCGTCGTTGAACGTAGGCATGATACTACCCGGTTGCCTACACCGAAGTAGGGGAGATTTTGTTTAGGGGGTCCCACCCCGAGCCTTTAGCGCGGTGGCTTTACCCACAAGGCAGTGGAGCGAGAGAGGTTCGCACCTATCGGTGGCCGGTGACCGACGAAGCGGTTCATACGCCCTTTTCTGGGAATTTCCAGTTCGGAGCCCGATAACCCCGTTGATAGGTTGGTGACTGCAGTTTTTGCCTGTGCACCATACAATGTCCTTGGATAGGACAAGGGGCAGTGACTTTTGAAGCGGCGAGTCACATCCGCCGCGTCGTGGTGTCATCATTGGATTTTTGTGGCTTTTTATAGGGAGAACGCTTGCCAGGCGAAAACCCACCACACCCTCAGACACCACCGCCGAACCTTTCGCTGAGCTCGGGGAACCGAGCCCACCCAGCTGGCACCAACGTGGAGGTATTTCGGCAGGCCAGCCTCAACGCGGAGATACCAGGCTGCATATGAATATTAGGGATTTGAACTGGTTGTCTGTGAGGGACCGCAACTTGAAGCGTTCACATTCGCGATTGACAACGCCCATGTGTGTCAGGAAGTCGTCAGTGTCGTTCATTTTCAGCTTTAGGCACCTGTAACGAGTGTTGAAGAGAGATACCTGCTCACCGAAAAGTTCAATCAGTGACTTGATCGTCTCATCAAAAGTTCTATCCCGAGGATTCTTGGGTAGGATCAGGTTAGTGTACTTATCCAGCTCTGCTGGGCCAAGTTTACGTAGCAGCAGCCGGACTTTCCATGCATCATCTTGGGCTGAAAAATCAACACGAAAAAGATCTTCATAACGCCTGAACCAAGTTTCAAATGTGACGTTAGCTTCCGGATCATAGGAGAATTCTGCGATGCTGTTCGCAATTCCGTCAACGGAGGGTGGAATAGCACGAGGTTCTGTGATTGGTACTTGCTTCTGCAGAAGAAGTTCCATTAGCATCATTTGTCGCTCCAAAAGAATTTCTATCTTGGATTGTTCCATGATTTCGTAACTTGAATAAACCCGTCGCCAAACTGTTACGTTCTTGATATGGAGCTAATAATGCACCGGATATGCTTCCCACAATATTGCCCAACCGACTATTGAGAGAGAAGACCAAAGCTTCAGAGAAGTTCGTATGGGAGCTCACTTCCAATAATAACAAACATGGTTTACTCATCCATATATATAGGCTGAGAATGTAAAAGGAAATGACCTTGGAAAATAGCACATTAAAACCGTGTCAAGGACTCGATGGACCAATCAGAATAAAGGGCGAATATGATCAAATTATAATCATGTTTTCGCGCCAAATAATTCAAATCTATGTTGACATAGTGTCAATATAGAGTCGTAATATCTTCAAAGATATTGAGTTTTTAGGGAAAATAAACGTCTTTTCCCATTACCAGGTCCCCAGTTTTAGAACTGACCTTTGTTGTTTAGTGATTCGTTTAGCTGGTGATTCCTAATCCCCATCCATGTGGCGAGGCGGCACCTTATTGACTGGAACTGCTCAGCGTCAGGCGAGCGGTGACCGTCCAATGAGACCTAAAAATCTCTTCCACCATCGGAAGCAGCCCCAGGCACTGAGCTCTACGCCAATCGATACGTATCTTTTAACCGGTATCTGCTGCTTCCCGTGTTATTATCCACAGACGCGAAATTGAGTGTCCTCTCCATTGGTGCGTTGAGATGTACGCCAGGGCAGTTCAGTATTGAGAACTAGCTGTTGCCTATGCAGCAAGCGCTCCCTCCCTGCGACACTACTGGAGCCAAAGGAACAGCTAGGCTGATGCTTTTGGACGATGCCGTCCCAGGATTTGGCAGGAAAAAGTTGAATGTAATTTCGGATTGCCGAACGGGACTCCTCGAAGTTCGCTCTTGAAGCCTTTTCCATGATTGAATGTAACCACAAGGCAGTTAAGTTTGAGATAAAAGTTTTCCTTCCCCTAGGTGGACCGCCTTCATGGACTTACGAACTCCCCTTGCCCAAAGCAGGTGGGTTTTAAGGCGAAAGTCAGCCGCCTTCGCCCATTCTCCTATTAGTAAAAGCAGTTCCACCGGGTCACACAGGACCCCTCGTGCAGGCCAAGGCTGTCGCAGTTATTTTCTCAATTGTTGTTGGTACACCAGAGTATGAGATCTCGCTTGAGTATATTTTGCGACGTGTGTAATCGGGTGGGATTTAAACCTGGACCGTTCAATTGCAAGTCAAACGTCACCTCTGCTATACCCCCGCGTTCACCGAAAACTCACATGTACTTTCCGTATTTCTTCATTCCAAGCAAAACCATTTTTTGTGCCCAATAGCCGGGATATGACACTTCGCATGACGTCTTGACTCCAGCTAAAGACCCTATCCTTTCACAAAGTTGCCGCAGCTCTTCTTTCGAGCTGGGTCCTGGCGATGAGATATAACAGTGACTAGTTACGCTTCAGGACATGTCTCGAAACCGTGGTCAGTGTCTGTGTTGCAATAGGCATCCTCTTAAGTTGTTTGCATAACCTTGTATCTCCTCGAATGGAGTGATGAAGAAAGCTTGTTCTGATGCCTGGTATGGAAAGCCGCAAGAAACTTGTCGTGCTGCTGTCACTCCACTCGTTCACAAAAATTGATTGAATACCTGTTCCATTCGAGGTGTCGACACGTCCTCCCAGTTAGATTCCGTTATATTTCGCCATTCCTCGCCCTTTTTACAATTCTATTATATCACGGTTTTATGGCAGTTAAGCATCCGGTAAATGCTACTACTGTAATGGTGTCTGTGATGATAACGATGACTCCAGTGCTGCTATGGCAGCAACTATAAGTTTTCTGGTACTTCGGACTAGCCTGACGGTTTTGTTTTCACAACAGCATTACCAATTTTTCACTTCCTCTCCTGGCTAGGGATCATCTCAGGCTTCACTAGTACGCACGGATGTGCAATCGTGCAGCATTTCTGTGCTGTGCGGCTAACATCGTGCTAAATTGATTGGCCAACGGTGGTGAGCTGCATGCGAGTACACGCTGGAGTCTCACTACCATTTCTATTTCTATTTACCCCCTCATATCTGTCTAGGCCTGGGCAACCTGACAGTATCTTAGCCCACGTGCAGTCTCTGACTGTGCGGCACTTTGCCTGGATCAGGCTTGTGCTTTCATACATACATCACTAGTACGATACGGGTTTATTCGATGAGTAGATCGCTAAGTCGTTACATTTTCTTCCGAGTGTTGTCAGCATTCATTTTACACCACGTTTGCACGTAGCCATGATAAGGAATTAGGGTTAGGCCCGTTCTCAAACGTGCTTCCCCCACAGGTTTCGACACTGCACCCCATCGCTCGAGACATGTGAGCATATGAAAAACGATTTTTGTGTCTAATCTTGTCTTATTTGAAACGTTGTTTCTGTTTTATCACGGTTGCATTCTCTGATTTTCGTTACCTGTATGTAGCTGAATAAATAATCATACAGTTTGATAGCCACGTTGGATGTGTTTAACCAATTCTTAAACTGTTTCCCGTGTCTAATTTGAAGCGTCTCTCAACTCTTGTTCATTATCAATTTAGGTCCAAGCTGCCTTGAAGCAAGTGGAGGAAGACATGGCTGTTGTGAAAAGTAAAGGAGAACCGGTCACAGAACTTTGTCGACGTGTTTTGGAACTCAAGCGCCGTGTAAGTTCCGAATGATTGCCTATAAATTCTGTAGGTTTCTCTATTACATAATTCAAAGTTGCCAACCAATTTTGGTCTAAATTTCACTATTCCTTTTTAATGTTTTCGCCGTGCACATGTATCTATGTATGATGTACCTGATGTAGGCAAATTGCCACATAATCACGAACTGCACGTGGGCTAAGGTTCTGTCAGGTTTCCCAGGCCTAAACATAAATAACAAAGGGACAATGGCAGTGAGACTGCAGTGTGTTTCCACATGCAGCTCAGTACCAGTGATAGGTCAATTTAGCACGGTGTTACCTGTACAGTACAGATGTACACCCGTGCTTTATGTTTTTATTTTCAAATATTTTTGTCTACCCCCCCTGCGCGTAACGGTGCTGGCTTCAATATGAGTGAATCGCTGTCACGAAAATAATGAATTTATTTTTCCTAACGTGTAGTATACACGGATGTACACTGCTCCTATGCTACGTAGCTAACACCGCGCGAATTTGATTTGCCCCAATGGTAGTGAGCTGCATACGGAAACACGCTGGAGTCTCACCGCCGTTTCTTATATCTGTCTAGACCTGGGCAACCTGACAGTATCTTAGCCTACGTGCAGTCTCTGACTGTGTGGCACTTTGCCTGGATCAGGCTTGTGCTTTCATACGCACATACATAAACTGTAGTATGTCTCAGTGATTCACGAAGTTGTAATTAATGGGAAAAGACGTTTATTTTCCCTAAAAACTCAATATCTTTGAAGATATTACGACTCTATATTGACACTATGTCAACATAGATTTGAATTATTTGGCGCGAAAAACATGGTTATAATTTGATCATATTCGCCCTTTATTCTTATTGGTCCATCGAGTCATTGACACGGTTTTAATGTGCTATTTTCCAAGGTCATTTCCTTTTACATACTCAGCCTATATATATGGATGAGTAAACCATGTTTGTTATTGTTGGAAGTGAGCTCCCATACGAACTTCTCTGAAGCTTTGGTCTTCTCTCTCAATAGTCGGTTGGGCAATATTGTGGAAAGCATATCCGGTGCATTATTAGCTCCATATCAAGAACGTAACAGTTTGGCGACGGGTTTTATTCAAGTTACGAAATCATGGAACAATCCAAGATAGAAATTCTTTTGGAGCGACAAATGATGCTAATGGAACTTCTTCTGCAGAAGCAAGTACCAATCACAGAACCTCGTGCTATTCCACCCTCCATTGACGGAATTGCGAACAGCATCGCAGAATTCTCCTATGATCCGGAAGCTAACGTCACATTTGAAACTTGGTTCAGGCGTTATGAAGATCTTTTTCGTGTTGATTTTTCAGCCCAAGATGATGCATGGAAAGTCCGGCTGCTGCTACGTAAACTTGGCCCAGCAGAGCTGGATAAGTACTGTAACCTGATCCTTCCCAAGAATCCTCGGGATAGAACTTTTGATGAGACGATCAAGTCACTGATTGAACTTTTCGGTGAGCAGGTATCTCTCTTCAACACCCGTTACAGGTGCCTCAAGCTGAAAATGAACGACACTGACGACTTCCTGACACACATGGGCATTGTCAATCGCGAATGTGAACGCTTCAAGTTACGGTCCCTCACAGACGACCAGTTCAAGTCCTTGATATTCATATGCAGCCTGGTATCTCCGCGTTTCGCTGACAGAAGCTTTGGTCTTCTCTCTCAATAGTCGGTTGGGCAATATTGTGGAAAGCATATCCGGTGCATTGTTAGCTCCATATCAAGAACGTAACATTAATGCATCAGCATCAGCATACGTTTTCAGATGAATAATCCGGCATTTACTGTCCAGTTGTTAGTGCCAACCCACCACTAATATCTAACAATCGATCTGCCCTTGTTTGATTTTACTTTAGTTGGTGCAGTTGGAAACGATTCGTCCGTCAGACTTCACGGAATCATCGGGTGGCGATCCCTCGGATGCCAGTGGCGTCTATCCTTCGCGAGCGCAAACGAAGCTAGACAAACAACCGCGTACACTATTCATTTCAGGACTGCCGCATTCAGATGTGACCAGTTTTCAGCGTGCTTTAAACGTGAGTTGATTTCGCGGTACACCTATAAGTTTTCCGCTCGGACAGACACTATATTTCAACCTTCTTATCTCTGAAAGATTCTGTCTGCTTTCGATCCATATCATTTGTCGTCGCGTTTGAAATGTTCGACGATGATCCCGTATCATTGTGGGTAGACGCATTATACTCTTTCTCTTGCAATAAGCTGGTTGAATTTATATGGCTTTATCATGATGAACTGCATATGCGGTGGTTCTCATTATTTTAACCAGAATGGCTTATTCATCTGCCTTTAAAATTGTAAGATCATATCTTCAGCTACTAACGAGTAGTGTAGTAAGTAATTTTAGTCAAATTACCCCGGTTGACTGCGACAGTGATCACGATACATAATAATGAAAGTCAACGTGCTCGCTTGTGCTTTTTCTCGTCTGCAGGCTCCTCAACAAGATTGCTCGTGATTTTAATGTCACCACACCAACGAAGTGCTTCACATATCCTCTGGCGATGTGACGGAATATGTAAAAATAATTCCATCACACCGAGCACAAACGCCTTGTGTCGGTCGGTAAAGCTTTTGTTTAGGTAGTTGTGTGCGATCCTTATTCACTCGACTGTTTCGTGTATCGAGCGACACTCTTCTGATCGGGCCAACGGCTGCACTGTCTGCCTATAAAATCCTAGGCATATATGGGAGAAATCGATAATAGCAAAGGGACCGGTGAGTTCTTAGCTGCCGTTCATAGACAATCAAGTTCGCAGAGCAATTTATTACCCGGAATCATTTTGTATTATTTTTTGGGGCGACATTTATTAATTCTACTTGGTTAACTGTATGCACGCTATAAGCATTAACCTCAGTCGTTTCAATTGGATAAGTTTTCGCGGTTCGCTTTGCCATCACACCCAATCCCTAGCAATACTTTTTCCTTCATTCTCAGATCAACTATCTTCACCATCAAAGTGTGGTCAAACACGCGGAACCCGGGACAGATAAACCGGTTTTGGAGATCACGTTTTGCACGCGAGATTTCGCCGAGGCCGCAATCAAACTATTCAGTCACTTTCATGGCAACTCACTGACCATGAGTTTTGAGTCTCCCCCGCTGGCTGACTCGATGCAAAAGACTATCGTTAGTAGTCAAGCGTCAGTTGTAAGTTTCCACGTATCCATAGAATTTTGTTTTTGTTTTTTTGTATGATTGCCATCATCGTTGTCCTCATGGACACGGTACAGGTACCAAAGAAATACAATATCTTCAAAGCACAAACAATCTGGGATCAGGTCGACAAAACAATTGAATAAATGAAAGGAATTCCTTTTGGTATTCCTCATCAAGCTCTACAATGCAAGGGCAAGAAAATGGAAGTGTGTCTGAGTTGTTTACACAGTTCTTCGCAACGTGGAACGTAGATGTAGCTAGAACACCTTGCGAATAGCTGAGGCGATTGCAATCAAAATCTTTAAATCAAACTTATGCGTCAGATCAGATTCGTTTCTATTTCCATACTCTTCTATTGTAATGCTTGATGTGAAACACTGAAAAGGAATTTGTTCGCTCTATTCACGAATTTTAAAGT
Source organism: Atriophallophorus winterbourni (assembly GCA_013407085.1). Lineage (NCBI taxonomy): Eukaryota > Metazoa > Platyhelminthes > Trematoda > Plagiorchiida > Microphallidae > Atriophallophorus > Atriophallophorus winterbourni. The sequence goes on from JACCGJ010015758.1 coordinate 11,747, forward strand.
TGTATGTATTCATCCGAGAAATTTGTTCGCAGTTGCTTGAAACAGTGAAGAATTGGCATGAAATGTTTAACATTGCGGTCTTTGTTGTAGAGTCAGTTACCCACACGGGAGATTTGTGTATGCAGTGTACCAAGTAGACATGTTCGCTTCCTTATGAGATCGTGCGATTATGCTGGGTTGGCTAGAACAAACATAAATTACGGTAGATTATGCAGATACCTGATTATGATTCTCCCCAATGAACGACAAATAAACAGAAAGATCTCGAATGCATGAAAAGAAAGTTTGGAATGAATCGGTTAGAATAGATATTTGGTAACGTTTCACTTCTGACACCGAAGCGTCGTCAGACTAAGAGTGCCAGTACGAACAGGATTTGGAATAGATTAAATATTCTCCGCTAAGGAAAATTAATTCAAGGAATGACAAAGGAACATTTGGGCTGTTTAGCTCTCGAGTAACCGACCCTGATTCTAAACACATTCTCCGTTGATCGATTTGCGATACAACTGGATAATCCAGTGTAATCCCGTGATTAGAATGCCAAGTTTGACGTTCATATATACCCGATGGCTACAAGTATACATTGTGGAACCAACTCGGTCGATAAATTCCCAAACACGAGATTTTCTTATTTACCGAACAATCACTCCACTAAGCCCTGTCAATGTACGGGTATGGTATGGTATGAAAGCACAAGCCTGATCCAGGCAAAGTGCCGCACAGTCAGAGACTGCACGTGGGCTAAGATACTATCAGGTTGCCCAGGCCTGAGCAAATATGAGGGGGGAATATAAATGGTTGTGAGACTGCATCGTGTTTCAGCATGCAGCTCACTACCGTTGGCCAATCAATTTCGCACGGTTTTAGCCGCACAGCACGAAGTACTTCACGATTGCACATCCGTGTACGGGTAATTTCCTGTCAGGTATGTACAGCAGACCATTCTGATTTACATTTGCCTACCTAAGCATTGTAAACATAATGATGTGCACAGAATATTCACAATTTTTGTTGTATAGCAACCCATGTGTTTTGGTTGTCGAAGGCCTGATGTAATTCGGAAGCGGTACCTATCCTTGCATGGTGTATCGATCAAAAACCCGTTTGCCTTCAATCACCCCTCCCAGATATAATTTTTCTTCGTTCTACATCTAGCGAAATGGATTCATTTTGTAACGATGCAATTAACGTGGGTTCATAAATTGTGATGCTGATTGAGTATTCCTCGATGAAAAATCTACTCAATGTCGGTAGCTTACTACCTATGCATGTGAGCGATTTCGACTTTGAAAGGGTTGCCACCGTTTATCACTCTCGAGTGCATTCACGCGGCATTTTTCTCGTTCTAAACGTCCCAGCGGCGTCACTAAGCGCAACCGAATGGCTGGCACTTTTATTGGCCTGGATTCTTCCGTGTATTATTGCGATTAAATTTTTATTGGATTCACATGAAACGTCTGCAAAACTGTTGGCAATATGACAACGTGGATATGTTCGAGAGACTGTTGTTCACCGCACACCTTATTTATTACAGGTCTCTTCAAGCCAATCGGAAGCGCCGATCGAATCTGACTCCGTTCACTCGGTCGTGTCATCGAACTCTGCTCACCCCAGTCCCACTTCCACTACAGTTCCAGCCAATGAATAGACGCGGCTAAACTTTTATTGCCAATCGTTTTGTTTTTTACCACGTTCATTCACATCGTCCGATTGTCGCTTATCGGTCTGTCGGCCTTTCTTTCTCTCTCTCTCTGTCTCACGTCTACTTGGTTTGAATTATACTGAGCACATACGTCTTGTTCCGTAGCCGTTGCAACAATATCGTTTGAGTTGTAGACGTTATCTTTACACCTATCATTCTTTATTTTTTCCGAAATTCAATGTTGCTTATTGCCAGGTTTCAGTGCACTTTCGTGGGGCACATACAATGCGTAATTATACGTTGATTTTATGGACTGTTCCGTGTTCTTATTTTTTCTCCGCACATGGATACATTGCAGATCATGCATACTGTCTTGTCCCGAATTTGTCGCAATATCTCACTCAGTGTGTTGTATCGTTTGCCACACGCAGAGCGTTAGAACAAATTAAAAAGCCTGAGAAGAAGGAAAATAAGCTGCGTGGATTACGAGGTTGTCATACCACATTTTCCCGTGGCGGTGAGACGGAACAAGGGAGACAAGTTTCACACGGTTGACTGATTGCGTTGACTATCGCTCACTGGGGTTAGTGACCTGGATGAGAAATAGTTAACATCAACAAAGTGTAATGTGTTCCTCACGCACGCCGCACTTACACCACTACTAGTTTCTGGCTGTTTGCCGTCATCAGGTGGAGACAGTAAGATTAGGTTCAGTGAGCCTTGAAACTGGTAAAGTGGTAAACAGAAACCGGTAGTGATGTGTAACTGCGGGGGATGTGAGCAACACATTACTTTGGTCATCCATAAGCGCCTTGAGTGCTTGACTACGAATCACTATGTGATTCTGTGTTTGAAAATCGTGGTTCGTTGAACGAACCATATGCAACAGTGGCATACACGTATAACTTAGTTAACATCAACTTTATTAATTCGTGTGTGAACTTGCAAAAGTTGATGGCTGCCTTCAAGCGGCCTACACTGACCGTATCTTGATAAACGTGTCGTTACATGACAGTATTTTGCGCATTGTACAATGAAAATGAGACGTCACCAATGACCGAAAATATAAGAATTGGCGCGTTTGGTCAGTTCGAATTTAAGCGAAAAATACAAGAAATCAAATTACTCCAATGATAAATGTCAAGGGTGTATAGAGGGGTGGGATTATCGCGTAATTGACTCATGGAAAATTGTGAAGAATTCACGTGATGAGGATTGTTATATCGGTTGAAACGTCAGGGTATGTCGCTAATCCACCAGGCAGCCGGATAGTGTATTAATAGCAGTTTCATGCCCGTGATTGCATATTTCATGTGACTTTAAAACCGTTCAAAATGTGTGATGTCGGTATTTTAATCGGACTCATATCCACATGATTCTTCAACTCACAGAAAAATGTTGATTTAAGTCATGATCCCGTGTGATGGTGGATGCTTATATACTTTTGCCGTAGAGTATTCGCTAATGGCTCCGCTGTGATATCGTCACAAGAAGTGTCTGTATGGCAGAAGCTGAACGTGTCTGCTCAAGTTAACATGTTGGTAATACCTGTTGGGTTTCCGGTTTCTTTAGAGAAGATTCTCAACAAAGTCGATCACCAAAATCAGTGTCCAATGTAGAAAACGCTAAAAACCCATTAAAATATCGACTAATTTGCACCCGAATTACGGAGATCGATTGTAGGAGAGTGAGCACTGCTTTTATACCACGGATCGATAATTTCCTAAATGTTCTAATCGATAATGGTTGCAAACGTTTAAAGTCCAAACTGCTTAGTGAATCGGATGATTTCACTTATTAAGAGTAGTGTCCAAGTTCCAGCCAATCCACGATTCGTACTGTCTTATTAGTTAGGAGGAGTGCCTCCTAACAAAACCATCATAAGGAAACAAAGGACCGATGATTTCTAGATGCACGTACTGGAAACATTCAATCATAGAAGGGGGAAGTCCTAGAGAACTGCTAGTATGGCGTTGCACATTGCTTCGCTGGCCCTGGATATAGGATTTTGTCCATGTTTGAATATTCGCATGCATGTTTCATCAGACAAATCGATCAGTAATTAACTCACGAGCAGCACAAACATCGAGATGGGAAAGGCACTAGATCTGTTCTAAAATGGACTTTCGGAGTAATTTAAGATTCAGCGTTAATAGTCGAAAGCCATTTAGCTTACAACAACTAAATGGTCGCTAAACAGGTACACAAATAAAGTATAAATTATATGAATTCATTCTCATGATTAGTATAAGACAAAGCTATTATCTGTCAATAATTGACAATATCTTGGCTAGTTCTTTTTTTAATCAAAGCTAAACTTGTAGAGTTTACTCATTCGGCAGATAAGCAATCCAAAACAAAACGCACTGAATAAATAAAGCTGCGGCGTAGCGTTTGGAGTGTGACATATCCAATGTTGCTGGTAGTTCGAATTTGGAATAAGTTAGCAAGAGGGTTGAAAATAATATGTTGAACTATACATGCAAATATAAGATCGCCTCGTTTTCGTCTTTGTGGAGGCGCTCAACGGGAGTTATCTTTTCAGAACTCTCGGCTGGTTTAAACGCACTTTGATATATACGGTCAAAAGTGAAATATCTTTCTGAAGACTTGGTTAGAATTTTTTTAGTTGGAACGCCTTGCCCAAAGAAATTATACGCTCAGAATCGGTGTTAGCTTTCACTTCGAAGAACCTTGTGCAATGCGCCTGTCCCTATTAACTCTCGGAGGTTTTATGTTTACACTCTATAGGCTTCATATTGTGGTATTTGTTAAGCTAATAGCTTTATCTTGCATAAAATTCCTTAGTTTTCAACCGGGTTTATATCTCCATAATTTGGGGAAACGAACACATGGATAAAATCCAAATATCCACCGTAACACGCCTAGTAGACAATTAGCACCTTTGTAGATAATGTGAGGAGCACGCTTCCTATATTAGTTTGCTTAACATGAATATGATCAAGCTGATGTCAATGCTTAGAGCGAGGATGTTTCCAAGAGACTTTATGCTGTGGTTTTGTTTGAAAGAAAGTGTTACTGACACAAAGGTTGAACTGTGTGCACAATACTAAAAGGCGTTGTCCGTTTTCATTGGTTTTACCTACACCGAACCTTCGGAAACAGTTTTGCCAAGACTCGTAATCTGCACCAACTCTGGCATTGAAATCTCCCAATAACACTACACAGTTTTTCTTTGGCACGTTTTTGAGGACGGTTGTGAAGTTATGATCAAAAGAATGTTTTTCAGCAAGCGTCACAGTGAGCTTCTCTGAATAAACGTTGATTAACGTAATGGTGCAAGTAATGTACCTGATTTAAAGTCCAAATCCGTTCGCTGCCACTGCTGTCCGTTTCTATTGCTTTTAATTCGCTAGTGGAAATATCTCAACTTGCTTCAAAAAACGACAAAAGTCCGACGTCGACACCGTCGGACCAATAAATACTGTTACTGACTCGTTGTTACATGCTACAAGCTCAATAGAGTGTCTCTATACGAATGCCCAAAGTTTTTTTAATAAATTGGCTGAACTAACCGAGCTGTGCAAACGATACTCACCAGACCTCGTCGCTGTGACTGAAACCTGGTTTCAATCTTGTATGAATGAAAGGGAACTGTCGATTCCAAACATGATATTAATACGGAACGATCGTCCACGAAAAGGTGGTGGTGTGGCTTTATACTTTCACGAACGTCTTCAGTGCATGAAGATTCATGATCCCAATCTCGAATCAGAAGACACCCTCTGGTGTAGCCTTACACAGGAGTCACAGGACGACTGCATCATTGGTATAATATATCGCCCTCCATCTTCGACGGATGCTCAAAACGACAGGGTATTAAAGGCTCTACAATATGCCGGAGAGATGCGAAGCTCCCAATCACTGGTCATGGGAGATTTCAACCTTCCTCATCTTTTTAACAGATCAGATCACCCTTTACTTACTTACTTACTTTACTTTTGTGCGGCTGGCTCCACGGGTGAATAAGCCGGCTTCATTGATGTCTCGGATCGCACCAGCCCACGCACGTCGATCGGGGGCGAGATCGTTGCAGATCGTGATCCAGTCTCGTTCCCACCTGCGAACTCCGTAGACGGTACGCAGACCCATTGAGACATCATCATGAAGTTTCTTGGGGGTAGTGTACAAGTGATGTTCCCAGCACCACTCGGTGTTTGTTCGAGTACACCTCTCTAGCCTTTGCACAGCCAAGTGCAACCTACAAGGCAGCAGGGAGTTGGCAGTAACGCGCTGTGAGCCAGTCATCTACCTTGGGCACTTCTCTCTCCGGATTTTTCCTCGGGTTTTTCCCGAAGCCTTTCCCGCCAATCGGGTGACCAACAGGCAGTGGGGTTTGGGCGTCAGGGTTTCCTTCACATAGAATCAGGGGTGTGCAAACTTTCTATCCAACAGGCCACAACCACTTTCTTTCCACAGAGACTACGGCCGCACATATTTCGTCCTGATTCTAAAAGTCTGCAAGTGTGGTAACACTCGATTTTACATTAAATTGTATTTCCTAACAATGAAATCACATGAATCCAGCGGTGAAGCAATAACTATACATTTACTTGTTTCCATGTAAAGTGACTGTAATGATTCTTTTATTCTTCCACGAGACACTTTTTCACAAGTTCACCGTCCGAATATGATTTTCCTGCAGTGCCGAGAATATGAGCCACCTTGTACGAGGCTTCAACTAGCACATTCGTTCTATTTAAAAATGTCTGAAACGTGTTTTTCTCTGCTCCAATTTCTTCTTCAAGTTCTCAACGCAATTTTTTCTTGACTCACTGTCCATCTTAGCGTAAGCGTGGCTCTCATGTCGACGATAATGCTGTCTGGCGTTATCCACTTTTAGTGTTTTTAAAACCTGCTCACATATAAGGCATATCATGCAATGGTCGACAGTTTCAATCACGAAGTAATCAACTTCCCACTCGGCGTTGAATTTCCTATTCTCATCAGTCAAAGTGCGCTTTCTTTTCATATTATTAAACCACGTGTAAAAGTTAGGATTAGATCCGATCGAACCCGCCTGCGAGGAAGTGAATCCAAATCATGATGCACCAGTCGATCTTCAAGAGGATTTAAGGCTTTGACCTAAGTCAGTGGTCGCTATGCCTACAACATTGCTGTAACCACCCAGCAACCCAATACAGATGAACGCGGTCGAGGTCGCATCACACAGCGGTCAACATGAGCAAAAGTACGTTACTAACGGCCGCATATCATACCTCTCACGGCCGCATGCGGCCGTGCGGCCGCAGGTTGCGCACCCCTGCCCTAGATGAATTGCCAGTAGCTGACGAGCTCCATCTGCCCGGAGCAAACTGGTTTAAAGGCGCCAGTCACCCGCCTTCGCCCCTTCTCCTGTCAGTAAGAGCAGTTCCGCCGGGCTTGTGAAAGCCACTCGTGCAGGCCAGGAGTTGGACTTGGTTGTCAGCGGCTATTTGAGACGCACGCCATGTGGGAGCATTTTATAGATAGTAGGCGGCTCATTTCCGACTACCACCCCCGGCTGTGACAAACCTGTGGGAAAACCTGATCACCCTCTACACACACCCCTGATCATAATACCCCGTGAGCTGATCGATGATGATTCCACGATAAACCACGGTGTACCGTACTTTAGCACAGAAAGAGGAGTCAGCAGTACCGGCCGTTTGGATATAATCCTTACTTCCGAGACAACAGCAGGTTGGAGGGTGTGACCTAAAGTTGCCCCTCTCGGTCGAAGTGATCATCTTGTGTTAGTTTTTGAATATGTATGCAGCGCTAGACGAGTATGTGAATCCGCAAAACTATTCAGAAGAATTAACTACGTGAGTTTACGTGACGCGCTTGGGTTAGTAAATTGACGAATGCTTGATTATCACAACACGGAAACACATTGCACCACAATTACAAAAAGTCTTCAGTCAAGCGTATATCAAAATTCGCGATTTGTTAATGAACGAAGGGTAAGCGACTTTCGCTTTAAACTTCGTAGTCGCACGAAAAAAAGGATCGGGCAAAGGAACTCTGCTTGGTTTCAACACAGAAATACCAAGACTGATGCGTCACGGCAACAATTTTGCGGAATTCGCAACAAAGTAAGCACTCTCATCAAAGAAGACAAGCAAAATTACCATCGCATTCTATCTTTGAAAATGGAAGGAAATCATAAATTGCTTTATCGGATTGTCAATGCTCGATCGAGCGTGAAACCAGGGGTGTTTCCTGTTCTTACTGACGATGGCTTAACAGTCTCAGCAAAGGAAACAGCTGATGCTCTCGCTCAATTTTATGCTAAAGTATTCAGTCCGTTAGCGATTCAATCGACTGAAGAATTACCGCCATCAACAGTGACGCAACAGCTGACTGAGATCGAGATAAATCCAGTGATTATACAACGACATTTGTGTCGAATGAACCCTAGGAAATCCCCTGGAGCGGATGGAATCACTCCGACTATACTAAAATCCTGCGAACAGCAGCTGTGTGAACCATTGTGTGAAATGTTTAAACATTCTCTAATTGAAGGAGTGGTGCCAACAGAGTGGAAGACAGGGGTAATTTCACCTACCTACAAAGGCGGTAGACGTTCAGATCCGGCAAACTACCGTCCTGTCACCCTACCTCCTGTGATATCCAAAGTTCTAGAGCGTATAGTGACGGAAAATATAGTTCATCACGTGGAATCACAAAATATGATATCTGTAGCACAGCATGGGTTTCGTAAATCTCGCTCATGCTCGACAAACTTGTTGACGGTTTTAAATGACTAGACCCAAGCGGTTGACGAAGGAGCTAGCATCCACGCTTGTTATCTGGATATGTCTAAAGCTTTTGACCGAGTTGATCACTTTCGATTAATACAAAAGCTGAAGCAGATGGGTATGAGCGGACAGTTACTCATATGGCTCGAAAGTTACCTCAGTGGGTGCAAGGCGATCGTTCGAATCAACGGAGTACAATCACGGGCTATTGATGTCTCTAGTGGCGTCCCGCAAGGTTCAGTCCTCGGGCCAGTACTTTTCTTGGCTTACATCAACGACTTACCAGAGACGCTCGCATGCAAGGTGATTCTTTTTGCTGATGACATTAAACTTTGAACGCGGATAAAAACAACTGCGGACTGTGTACAGCTGCAGCGTGATCTAGATGCTCTACATTAATCGTCGGTACGGAATAATTTGCCATTCAATATCCAAAAATGCAAGGTGTTGCAAATTGTTAAACCATTCCAGTACCAATATCACTTTGGGCAGACTATTTTGAGCTGGACAGAATCGGGAAAGGGATCTTGGAGTCTGGGTATGCGGCAGCCTGAAGCACAGCCTGTATTGTGAGGTTATCTACAAGCGTGATTCCAAGATTCTAGGATTTTCAAAACCTTCTCGCCTGGAACGTTGCCCACCATCATGAAAGGCTATATATTTCCAACCATGGAGCATGCATCACAAGCTTGTACTCCGTGGTTAAAAAAGATATACTGTTGCTTGACAAAATATACCATCGCGCAACTAAACTCGTAAGGGGTATCCGGAATCTAACGTACGAGAAACGATTGCAAAAACTGAGGCTCCCCACTCCCCTTCAAATAAGCCTTCGAAGCGATGTGATACTAACATACAAAATATTAAATACCCCACATCATCCCTTAAAACATTTATTCGAATACCCTGAATCACGATATACACGCAGCCACTCCCGTATCAGCTGTTGCCGATATTTTCATTGTGTAAGTGTCTGTTTCCTTTGGAATTCCCTCCCCGAAACTCTTGTCATCTCTCCCAGCATCGAAACGTTTATTCGAAAATTTTGGATACTTATTTGTTGCATAACGATTTGATGACACCTGCGTATTGACTCATGGTAACTATACAACTTGACTATACTTGACATTACATGTTTATTTTATACCTATTTCCTGAACGAATATTTACTATGATATGGTAATTGTGAAGCTATGTGCTTTTTATGACCACAAATTCTTGAATCTTGAATCTTGAAACGGTGAATTATGATCATTTCGGTCGAGAGCTTTGTGAACACAAAAGGCATACAGCCACCTGCGTCTACAGCACTCTTCATTCTTTCAACCTTGTCACTTAATTAGTTAAGCAAGAGGAACCGACATAGGTTTGCTTCTTCCAAGATGTCGAACCAATTGTACAGGAAGGAATAATTCGAAAACTTAGGAACAAGGCTGAAAGTAAAGTGACTGGCATATAATTTCAGACGTCAGAAAGACAACTTCATTTGTAAATTGGTGTTAATCGTTTTACCTTCCTACCTACCTCCAGTCACGCTTGGAGTAAATAAATGACAGATTTTGAGTAGCATCAGAGATATTTCTTCTACTCGTGGTGATTTCTGCTATTTAATTTCCGTAAATCACGCGCTACCACCATCGGAATAATCAATACTTCACGAAACCTAAGGGCAATCAAATAGAGTGATAGAATCATGCCAACGTCCCGTACATATTAGTGAAAATAATCCGTCAATGGGTCAGCATTCTGCTGAGCGAATTCTATGAAAGGCAAAATCCGCGGGTTCATCATTAAATCTTTCATTTACGAGTCACTATAAGACCGTCGAGTTGCAATGCATCTGATAAAACTAACGTTATTGAAAAGAAGATTCATCGCCTTGAATTAACCAGATGAATTCATTTCGCCGTGAACTAAATTGTGATCACGAACCATGTTTTTGTGACCTTGTAAAACTCTGGTTCTGGCCCTTAGTTTCTTCAACTTATTTGTTCTGCTCAGCAATTTAAATTTATTTTTTGCCTAAGCTATTTTTCGGAACAAGAATATATGGTCCTCGAGTATAGATTTCAAGTGATGTAAGAGAGATTGTAGAAAAGTCAAGATCAGGGCGACACATGTGTATTCACTACACGTCAACAAACATATGAATCATTCATGGGAATTAGAATACAGAGATAGATACACTGACAGCTACTGCATTCTGATTGGACAATGAGTATTCATGCTGACAGCCAGTCCACATCTTTCCGTTTTTCAAATGAACTTACGTACTGTGCGGTTGCGCAAATTTATTTCGTTTGGATGCTCTGTATCACTATCATGTTCGATCGGCTCATCCGAATCTTGGACCCGGCAATTGAATTTATATCGTTCAAATGTATCGTTAACTTGACCGAGGCAATGTTTTTCGAGCTTCTCGATGAATGTTTCCCAGTCATTTGCGTCTTCGTTCTCATCAAAGGTGAAACACTGTATGAACTTCGTCTCCTGATCACCAAGCGCATTCCTCTGCGTCGCCATTTGATACGCTTTATCGGTATTCGTCAGGTTCGCCAACGTCCGAAAGTCGATAAACTGTTGCTTCCACAGTTTCCATCTCTCTGCCAATCCTTCATCACCTTCCATTCTGAGTGCTGCCGGTGGTTGAACATTAAAGTCGCTAAAATGGGCGTTGTCAGTTCTATCCGACGTTTTCTCGTTGATCATCCTCATCACCATGTAGGAAAGTCAAGATCAGGGCGACACATGTGTATTCACTACACGTCAACAAACATTTGAATCAGTCATGGGGATTAGAATACAGAGATAGATACACTGACAGCTACTGCGTTCTGATTGGACAATGAGTAATCATGCTGACAGCCACTCCACAGAGATGACCTGTCTTTTTTGGATAAGGAGTAACCCAATTTTATAATACTCATACCCCGGGGAGCGGCAAATAGAACAAAGTAATTAACTCATTTTGTTTAGTAGCTTCAACGC
>JACCGJ010015759.1:0-42047 GCA_013407085.1 Atriophallophorus winterbourni
AAATCCAGTATCAAAAACGATGTGTACTAAAACTTATTTAGAGTAGGAATCATGAATTGCATGTTTTTATTCATACACACAGCACGACCGGTTTTGTACTGCTTGAAATTATGATCCAGGGACAGTACACTCAAGATCCGTATGAATTGAAGCAGTGGATGAATAGTAAACTATTTGTGCTCGTAAACCACTATTGGCTAAGGCAGGTACGACCATCCTGTTTAATAACTTGTGTCAAATCACATATAATGGGGAAAAACCCATGGTTATGAAAAATAATACTCAGTTGCATGCATTTTCATCATTAAGAGGAAGGTTTTAAACCAGAAATTTGGCGGAGTATCCCAATTAATGCATCTAGCGCCGACGTTGTCTGATAAGACGCTTACATTTCATTACACTTTTCAAATTATTCGAACAAGAATCACGGGCAACATGTTATCCTTTTCACATTATGATAAGTTCTGATTTCAGTCAGGATTAGCCGTGAAATAACTTGACAATTTAACCGGCAATATATTTTTTATTTTTATGACTACTGATGCTTTCTAGTAGCCTAAATAATTATTACATTTTTGCGGTTATATAGTATCGCAAACTTTAGATCAAAGGTCCTTAATTATTATTTTAATATATTGGCTCATGCGCATCGAATAGCATTCGTACCATTTCAATGATTTTTTTAGATAACGTTTCATTGTACAGCCTTGCAATTTACAATTGGAATATCCGATAAACTAACCATCCACTGTGTGACTTACTTCGGTTTTTTATACCAAACGTTTGTAATATTTCTATTCGACAGTCGTCTATAGCTCAGCAACGTGTAAATGAAAAAAATCTATTCAAGTGGATATTCCATCGTTGCGTATTCTAAATGTTCTCCCATTTCCTTATTCAAAATAATGTTCGAAGAAAAAATTAAATTGTTCATGTTGTCTGTTGAGACATTATGCTCGCACTTTCCGTGATGCAACTGAGATTCTGGTGTGAAATGTTGCTTACTAGTTGAAGCTGCTTGTATGTTTCAACAGCTTTAGCCATGGTTATCAATAAAATCTCATTAAATCCTAGTCAGTTTTATAAAAGCACCAAATTGAACAGCGTTACATGTTTTCAAATTGTATAAGCACATAATATGAGTGCATTTTAAATAATGTTTCATATGCCAAGTTTAATTCAACTGGTAACATTTTTTTATAAAACGAATGATAAGTTCAAAATCTGAATACAGAGAATTTGTGAAAGCCTAGCCTACTTTGATGTCCACGTACTTCTTCAGCTGTAAAAATATTATATGTGACGTAAAGCATGCCACTTCGGACACGATATCTCACGTTGTAGGTGTTAGCTTCCGTCAATCGAGATCGATTAATGTTGATGTCAAATACCAAAATTTTTGCGTGGCCACACAATGAAATTCGAGAAGAAAAGTTTCACACACCGTTCAGTGCAATGCATGCTACCTAATCAATGAGCACCGGAGATTCCGTTTCATTGTGAGCTCTGTTCACCTGCTCACGGCCTTTTTGAGAAGACACGAAATCTTCACTGATCTGCTTGACACGGGATACTAGCTAGAACCACATGTTTCATTTTCTGTCCGAGACGCGTCTCGAAGGCTTGTCTGAAACATTTTGAGAACAGCTGAGGCAGAAGCGCTCAAATTCTTTCCACCGAACTAAAGTGCCAGGAAACGATTAAAACAGGATGGACCAGACTGCTTCCGCATGTAAGTGAATATATCGTCCCGTTTGTGAGGGAACTGTTGATGAAATTTGTTCCTTACGGTCAGCTGCAAGTTATCTACCGAGATCTGATGTCGACGTTTTGCCCAGACATGGACCTCTCCGCAAATCGACCGATTCTAAGCGAAATCAATCAATTCGGAACCAATTTGTTTCTACCGTGTTTATTTTTGCTGATTTTGCTCGTTTTACTGTTAAAACAATATAACCGGGTGAAGAAAAAGGTTGTTGTATAGCTATGATTCAGTTCTCACCGGTACACAATGCACTAATCAAACCTAAAATGTGAATACTTTTCAACACAGTTAACCCGGGCGATGTATTCGAAAATTTGCAAAAGGAATTCCGCGATGCTACAATCAACGAAATATTTTTCACCAGGGGATCAAAAGAAGTATTTATACTTTTTATTGTTTATTTTTCGGAAGTTTTCGTAAATTCCTCGTTGAATCAACTAAATGAAATGCCGCATTAAACCTAGCAAAATATTTGGAATACCAGTCAGTGTAAAGTATTAGTCATTCCAGAGAGATCGATCATTTAGTGCAGGGAGCGCATTGATAAAAGCTTACGGTAGGTTTTAGTTGAAAAGCCGAACAACTGAAACATGAAGTAGCATTTTGATATAATTTTTTTACGATCAGGAGTAGAAAATTCAATTCAGTGATTAGAAAGCAATCTTTTTGTACACTATAACTTGAAACGGACAAGGAACATAAAACATCATTCACTATACTCCTGTACAATAGCATCAATTTTGCAGAGATACTCTCAACACAAACGGGTGCACAACATCAATATATCCAAAGTAATGTGTTGCTCACAGCCCCTGCACTTCCCCACCACTACCGGTTTCTGACTGTTTGCCGTCATCAGGTGGAGATAATAAGATTAGGTTCAGTGAGCTTCGAAACAGTGAATAAGTGGTATACAATGTTATACTTTAATGCCACTGAATCACTTTGTGATTCTGTATATGAACTTCATGTTCTTTGTAAGAATTCTATACAACAAAGTGCAACTGATGCAAAACAACAGAGTTCTGACTATCGTTGTAAGCGCTGCGGGAGAGATTGTTCCTCCCGAATCGGACTGTTTAGTCATTCAAAAAGTTTCAAAACATGAAATTCATGCGATGTGATATACATCCATGGTCGACATCGACCGACGGAGGCCAACAGCAATATAACAGTGGCATACAAATTTGACTGTGTTTACCGCTTTTCCATTGTTTCAAGGCTCACTGAACCTGATCTCACTGTCTCCACCTGATGACGGCAAACAGCCAGAAACCGGTGTGTAAGGGATGGGGATTCAAGCACCGCAATACATTGGTCTTAAATATATGAGCCTCGAGCGCTTGGCCAGGGATCACTTTGTGATTCTGTGTTTAAACATTGTGGTTCTTTGTGAGAACCCTATGTAACAGTGGCATTCAAGTATTACATTTTATCAATATATCCAGTTCTTTTCTAACTATTTCTCGCTCGGATATGACACGACGTTCAACGTCGGTAGATCCAAATGAAACAAAGCACAATTATTAGAGGTTATGACTGCTGTTTCGGTTGTAAAGTCGCTTAACGGGGAATAATGCGTGAATTGTTGTCGTCTAAGCGGCACGAAAGCATGGGTAATTGCACGTGGGACTAGTTTCGATATCTCACAGATGAGCATAGTGAATGATATAATGTTGCTGGCATTCTTCACTATCATATTGCAATCAGTACAAGGCAAGGGAATGAACCTACTGAACGGTCAAAAGGTCTACCGACCGAAGCGATTGACAGTTATTTCCACAAATTAGGTCAACACGGTAGACAGCTAACGCTATGAAATTGAATTTTTTATTTGCACAGCTGAAATTCAGGGTGGCTTGCATACCGAATAGCACGGTCGACTCGCAATCAGAAAGCCCAGGTTCGAATCACATCGCGGTTGCATTTTCTGGGAATTATAATCGGTGGTGGAGTGTAAGTGCTAGGGATGTGAGCATCACAATTGGCCAAGATCCCCACGGCAGCCAATTGTACAATCGATAACAACAATATTTTGGAAAACAGCTGCGATAACCTAGCGCCCACACTGGTACGTGGAATCATATTATCGATTGAGATCCGTGCCAAATTAATCAGAGATAAGCGCCCACAATGAACCTCATGGGTTTGATATGAAATTAAAACTCCTGGAATTCACTGTTTTGGAAAAGAAAAATGTTGTTGCGCAAGATGCAGAAATATACTGAGCGTGGGTGGGTGTTAAAATAGTTATGATATCGATTTAAAAATCTTTGTTTATTGGCCATAACAGTTTCGAATCACTGTATACTTCTTGAATCAGAAGCCACTTGCCACTAGGTGTGTCGTTTTGAGTGAAGTTGACTCTCCAATCTCAAAATTGTCAATGGCTTGTAATGTGTTTTGTAAAAGACCGGCTCGCGAAAGTCGTAGGTTATTCTTCGTTCAGGTAGGTGAAAATGACTGATTGCACAGACGACAAAAACTAATTTATGTTGACGTATTATGTAGGCCAATCTTGCCATCAGTTCAAACAAGGTTAATTATTATTAATTAATTATTATTATTAATTAATTATATACGAATGAATCCGAAAATGGCTTTATTCGTTTACACGGATTTTCAGCAATAATATTAATTCATCCACACTAAAATACTATTCTTAATACGTTGCGTAAACATGGTTCGGGTGAGGATTCAATGTCAAAATTCACACTGTCAGTCACCCAATCAGACCAAGAATAACCTTCCATTGATAAACCAAATTGCGGCGAATGTAAGAGGAAAAGAACTCCTGAAGTTTTCCGTTCTCGAATAAGGGAGGACATATTGGCTTCGCGCAGATGATAACGATTTGCATGTCACGAAGACCTCATGCAGTGGGTTTGCTTCGTCGGACGAAATGATTCTGATCAAACTGTCACATTCACGGAAGTGTCGAACAACGATCAAATCTCAAATTAACTCGGTGAATCCATAGCTAATTCGTACGCTGACTCAAATGCCTCCTTTTATCATCAGAAAATCCTTTTCAAGTAGACCGGGAAAATTACAAGAGATGCATAAAAAATTGAGGAACAATGCAGGAAACAATATTTAATTACATCAGATGTGACGATGAGGGAACGCAGGCGAAAAGCATGGCTACCCTTCAAGAACTGTGTAGTCACATGATCAGTCCAATTGAGATTTTGTGATAACGTAGCGCCAAGATACTTGAAATATTTGCTTCCGCTGAACTAAGAGCCAATAAAGGAAACCTAAGGTATTTCGTGAAGCAGGGTTTGACGGCGCTGACCAATCGAGTTGGAGAAGATTGTCTTTTAACATTTTTCGGGATTTAGCGTGTCCGGAGACAGACCCGGGATGCGAGGGATAATCAATCCCTTATTCGTGATTCCGCCTCGGCGGAGCACGTTTTAGATACGGACCACAGCGTCGATCTAGACAATGTGGAAATATTAACACGCGTTATTAAACCGTATAGCGAACGCCTACATGCGGAGGCGGTCGAAATTGCTAAGGCGGTCAATAAGGTGGATGGGGCAGAAATCTCCACAATCTTGCGCTCGGCACTGATGCGAAACTAAATAGTTATTATTCACCTTATACCTACTAGTTAATAAGATTTTTGTTTTTCTTCAAAAAGAGCCTTAGCTACGTTAGTTATGTACTTTTACGTATGTGGGCAGCTGTGTCAACTGACCTTGATCGTGTGCTCTTGTATCAGATTGATTTAGATACACTGTGAGGGAAATAGTCCACTGATCCTGGTCATTCCCACGAAATATGACACAAAATGTAGGCTTGCTATAGGCTATTTAGCGTTGAGGTCAAATAAGTGGTGGTGGGTTGACTACTGCGTAATCATGTTCACTGTCCTGACTATGACCCCTGGTATGACGAAGCTTCTTTGTCAGAAGTGAAACGTTACTTTGATGAATTGAATTGAATTGAATTTAATAAGCAACCCAAGAATGTAAGTGAGAACAAACGACGCTCACTCGAATTGCAGTATGTATTGAATAATTTAGCTTTTACAACAATAATTTGAATTGCGGAATTATTGATTAGTATTAATTATTATTCAAACAATCATTACAACCACCGCAGTTCCAATCATCCTCGGATTTGTGTAATCTTGAATAGGTTTGTTGCATGTTCATCAGAAGCTTGTTCAGTGTCTGCAGGTGAATTGATTGAACACACGGAGGTTCCAGCAAACATGAAACGTCATCCACAGTTGCCAACAATTGTCTCGCTTTTTCATTGGCAGTAGTCCAAGGTGCCAGTAAGGCTTTTCCTATAGCGGTTTTGAAAAGTACATTGTCTGACGATCGTTTAGATGAGCTAGAAGGCAGTGCTGAATTCGCTTGATAAGATGAGTTCGGTGATTTATTTGAAATGGTATCTGATTAACTTTGAAGGTTGCTAACTTTGAAGTCTCTTTCTTGGTAATGAAAACTAGATTTTCCGTTTGATTCAATGGCACAGGCGGATGCGGACGTGTTAACAGGAGTAGCGCTTGAGGCGGTTGATAGGGGAGTCAAATTTTTTTATCATAAAACGAAAGATCTTTAGCACGAGCAATGGCACTGTTAGAAATCGGTCGAACTCTCTTTCCAGATGCAGTTTGAATAACCAGAGTAACGGGAGTGTTCTCCATACTATGATAGGATGTATGAAAGTCAACGTTTCCTTTTTCGCCAAACGGCATAGTTAAGGTATCATCATCATTTGTCTGCATCAGATCCTCGGCATTTTCACGTTTATGTGTATTGAACATGACGGAATATTCTGCTGGCGACAAATCTGTTATTGCCACACGCGCATCTTCATGCTGTTCGCAGTGAGCTCGAACATCTTTAAAAGAGGGCAAGGTCCTAGCCCTTTAAAGCTAACCTTCTTCACAACCGAAATGACTGATACTATCAAAAGTGAATGGAAAGCTAATAGAAAAAACCTACCCCCAAACGTAAAGTTAAGCTTGCCCAGGATCAAAACCGAAATTCAGCAAACGGATAGTACTGATCAACCTACGCCAAGTGTCACAGTTCAATTGGAACCTCATGCGCCACTTCAAAAAAACGTGAGCATTCCGACTCTGACAGAGTCGGACCCCCAATAACCTCTCGTGATATGAACACTACAAACTTTATTGATTGTTTATATACAAACACACAAAGTCTCTCTAGCAAACTGCTAAACCAAACAGCTTACACCCCGTCATTACTCATAAAAAACACAATTAAGTGCATCTATACGAACGCAAACAGCCTGATCAATAAGCTGCACGAACTCTCCGAGATTTGTGATGAAACGAACCCAGACATAGTTGCCATAACAGAAACGTGGTTCACTACCTCGTTTTCTGATCTAGAACTCTCTTTACCAAGCATGACTTTATTTCGACGTGACCGTTTGAGTGATGGCGGAGGAGCAGCACTCTACTGCAAACAATCATTTATTTGCAGAGTTATGAATGACCAAAATCTGGATATACCCGACACGCTTTGGTGTTCTATAACTCTTACTTCTGGTGACCAGTGCGTTATTGGAGTGATTTACCGTTCTCCAACCGCGAACCTCGACCTGAACAATAAACTGATTACTGCTTTGCAATATGTAACAACGCGATATAACACTCAAATTTTGATAATGGGAGACTTCAACCTTCCTCAGCTATATAACCGTGATGATCATCCACCAGAGACATTTGAACACAAACTTCGAGCAGTCTTGGATTACACACCCCTCTATAACCACGTTAAAGGATTTACTCGTATGAGAGGAGCTGACAGGCCGTCTACCTTGGACTTGATACTTACATCTGATCCTACCGCTGTAGAAACTATCATCTATAAACCGCCGATCGGACGGAGCGACCACGTCGTCCTAGAATTCTACTACGTTTGTAGTGCTAGGCGCAAATTTGACGAAATGAAATGCTTCAGAAAGGTAAACTACCGTACCCTTTGTGCAGAGCTTCAAAGCATTAGTCTCATACAGTTGGATTATTCCGATTCAGACAGTCATTGGCGCTCTCTCCTACAACACCTGAAACTTATATTAGAAAAACATTCAAACCTCGTCCCGAAGAAAAATCCTCGACGTAACAAATTTAAGCTACGTAGCAGGACCAAAAAGTGGATGAAACAAAGGGCAGTAGCGTGGGAGTTTCACAAGGCTACCAACACAGCTGATTCTTGGGCACAATTTACACGACTGAGAAACAAAGTTATCAGCTTAATTCGAGATGATAAACAAGAGTTCCAATCGCAATTGATTACTCAGATGCACCAGAATCCGAAGCTCTTGTATAGACTTGTAAACGATAGAACAAATATTAAACCAGGAGTCTTTGCCCTGAAAACTTCGTCCGGCTTCACAGAATCCGTTGAACAAACCGCTGATTTGTTAGCAGACTTTTATGCTGGAGTATTTGCACCGAAATCCGCAGAGCACGAACAGGAACCAAGCATTCGATATGATCGTCCCACTCTGAGTGAAATAATAATTACTCCGATGGTGGTTGCGCAGCACTTAAGAAAGTTAAACGCAAAGAAATCTCCGGGACCAGACGAAATTTCACCGAAGCTCCTCAAAAGCTGTCATGCGCAGCTCTCGGGACCTTTATCTCGTCTGTTTAGCGAATTGCTTCAAGTCGGAATGGTACCAATTGATTGGAAGCTGGGAATAATTACACCAATTTACAAAAGTGGATGCCGTTCTGAAGTAAAAAATTACAGGCCTGTGACATTGCTGTCTTCGGTTTCGAAGGTTTTTGAGCGCATAATCACTGCAGAAGTAGTGCGCCACCTGGAATCGAACGGACTCTTGACAATTGCCCAGCACGGATTTCGCAGAAACCGCTCTTGTCTAACTAATTTGCTGACATGTTTGGACGACTGGACTAGTGTAGTGGACGCCGGAGGCAGTATTCATGCATGCTACTTAGACATTTCTAAAGCTTTTGACAGAGTTGATCACAACTTACTGCTGAACAAGCTAAAGAAACACGGTATTGCTGGAGGACTGTATGACTTGCTGCGAGACTATCTCAGCAAAAGACATATACGGGTTCGAGTTGACGGTATACTATCGAAGGAAATCGACGTCACTAGCGGTGTTCCACAGGGATCCGTGCTCGGACCGATACTGTTTCTAATCTATATGAATGACCTGCCAACACCACGCGGCAGTAAGATGGTTCTGTTCGCAGATGACATAAAAATATGGAAAAAAATCAGCACTGCCGAGGATTGCAGTGTGCTTCAAAGTGACTTGGATGCTGTGCAAATGTGGTTATCTGAAAATAACCTACCGCTAAACATGCAGAAGTCTCAAATCATGCACATTGGTCGTGTGCTAAGCTTTTCTCATTCATACAAGCTTGGCAACAATATCCTGGAGTACACCAAACAAGAAAAAGACCTGGGTGTCTGGATTTGCGGTAGCCTGAAAAATGGTCTACAATGCGAAGCCGTTTACAAACGCGCGTCTCGGATGCTCGGTGTGTTAAGGCGGATATTCGGACGTTTTTCCCAGAGATGTTTTTCTCTGATGATGAACACGTACATACACCCGCTTACTGATTACGCTTCACAAGCCTGGACTCCATGGCTTCAAAAAGACATTTCACTATTGGATCGCATACACCACAGAGCCTCAAAGTTGGTCATTGGGCTCGAAAACCTACCATTCGCTGACCGGCTAAGTAAACTGAAGCTGACGACGTTTGCACAAAGGAGACTGCGAGCCGACCTCCTCCTCACATTCAAAATCCTTAACAGTGTTTCCCACCCTTTGGATATACTATTTCACCGACGAACATCCAGCAACAACCGCGGTCACAACTGCAAGTTGGAAATACCCCACTCCAATCAGAACTGCCGCAGGTATTTTTATTCTGTGCGTATTTGTTTCGCTTGGAATTCCCTGCCAGCCGATTTGGTAAGCTCAAACACTTTTTCTATATTTAAATTAAAACTAGACGATTTCCTGAGAGCCAATCCAAATTATGCCCCGAACTATTTATAATCTATCGTTACCAGAATTATTTTGATTTTGACATTTTTCTATACACATATACACTTGTACCTATAGTTCAACTGCATGGTATTGTAAAGTAATTGCTTTTTCAACCATAAAAATCTTGAATCTTGAATCTTGAATCTTGAAGAGTTTATTCTGCAAAACACTGTCATGTATTTCAGCAATTAGACGATCTATCAATTGCATTTCTAGCAAGTCACCGAAGTCGCATTTCGCTGCTTGAATTAACCATTGTAGGATAAATTCGCGAATTCTTTGATTGTGCTGACGCACCATGGAATGAAATTTTGCGCGTTCGGTTGCCTCGAAATGTACATGTTTCACGTGTTGCATTTAAAGCGTCTTCAGCTTTTCGTTTGAAAGAGAAATAGGAGAATCAGGATAGGCTAAATTCTTGATTAACATATATGCAGATTTTCCGACTGCATTTAGAAAATGAACCGATTTTTTATCATTCTCAGCTTTCGGTCGTGCCATACACCAAATTTCGAATCTTTCACAATAATCTTCAATTTCTCGAGCATTTGAATTTATATCGAGAGGTTCCAGACTTGAATTTGCCATGAAGAATTGCTGCTCGCGACGCCAAATGTGATGAATTGAATTAAATTGAATAACCAACTCAAGAATGTAAGTGAGAACAAACGACGCTCACTCGAATTGCAGTATGTATTGAATAATGTAGCTTTTACAACAAGAATTTGAATTACGGAATTATTGATTAGTATTGATTATTATTCAAACAATCATCACAGTTACCCAATAACTACCACGCGTCCAACGGACCTGTTACTTTGGAATATTGTTTCTCTTCAAATACCGTCGAGAAGAGCAAATCACTCCGAATCGACCGATATTCTTTTGAAATCTGTGAGATCGGAAATCGTGAAATCGCAACAGTTTTTTCCTACCTCGTTCGCTTTTCATCGTTTGGATCACTTAACTCCGATCCAACGCATTCACTCCACAGCTAGTTATCGATCGATCGATAACTGCACTGATCCACCCCTCACCGGATTAAAACAATGACACGCAGGTTGACCCCGAAAACCCAAACAAAGAAGGCTGCACGTGATGTGTGCAAAATTTGCAACAAAGGGGTAAGCGCTAGATCTCATGTCGTCAAATGTTTCGGCTGCCTGAGTAAAATACATGTCACTTTCGTTTCGTTTGACCTGCTGTGCGGACGCATATATTTGTGCTCTCATACTTTTGGATTTATTTCCTCACATTTTTGCCTGAACTGGACGGTTCATATATCATTGAACTCGTCTCAATTTGCTCTTTCGGAATATACTCATTTCAACTTCGAGCAAGGTGAAATCTCGAAAATTCAAATCTTCAAGTTTTAACACAATTTTACCGACGCGTGCAATATCCTTGGCGATTCAGAATATTGTTCCTGTTCGAATACTGTTGAGAGGATCACATCAGTTCGAATTGACTGATAGTTTTTTTCAACACTATCAGATTGAAACTCGTTCAACCGCACCACTTTTATCCAACTCGTTCGTATGTTACCGCTTGGATCGCATCACTCCGATCCAACGCATTCACTCCACCAGTACCTACCGATCGATAAACAACTGCACCGCTAAGTGCACTGACACATCACTCGTTGGATTGTAACAATGACGCGAAGGATGACCTCGATGACCCAGATAAAGAAGGCAGCACGTGATGTGTGTCAAATTTGTAACAAAGGGGTAAGCGCCAAATCCATCGTTGTTAAATGTTTTGGCTGTTTGAGTAAAATACATACGAAATGTGATAAAGCCCTAACGAAAGAAGTGATATGTTTTATTAACAACGTTGATTTACCCGGTGTTTGCTACGTATGTTGTGCATGTCGAAGTAAACAGCCTATCGATACGACTACAAATCCTCCCCACGAGGCAAAGCTGGAATCTCGAATAGAGATTTTGGAAAATTGCTTTCGAAAACTTGAGGAAACATTTAAACCGCTTTTGGTAGATACAATTGCCAACGCAATTCGACCCGAAATAAATTTTGCTCAAGACACAAAGGAAAAGGAAATTACTCCAATAACTGCTCCCTTAACTGAATGTGTTGATAGCTCATCCGAAAGTAATAAAGATGGACCTACTGAACCCTGTTTACCTAGGTCCTCATCTGGTAAAATTGTAAACACTTTGTCCAGGACTCCCCGTCGTCTAGTTGCTAGATCCGAGCCTCCCAAAAAAAGCAATGTTACCGCTCATTCTACCAAGACAGATATCGCTCTCAGTGTAATCTGCACAAATATCCCGGAATCGACAGATTCACTTTTCTCAGCAAGAAAAGCACATGAGCTCAATGAATGGACTAAGCTCTGTACACACATGGGCTTGAAAGCTTTGGTACCTACATCGATGACGCGCTTAACCCGGCATAAAGACTCCCCTCACGTAGACCGGCCGCGCCTATTAAGGGTGACATTGCGAAATAAATCTGAAATGGAAGAAGTCATCTTCAATGCGTATCTACTCGGTGCTTGTCCCGGTTTGACCTGCAGAGTACAAGCCGACATACCTTGGTGGGAAAGGAAAGGTCAATCCACTGGTCGAGACCACTCTTCTTCACGTAGTTTAATATTCCTCGGTGTCCCCAAAAATGTTGATGTAGTATCAGCATCGGAATCAAAGCAACATGATTTGAAGCAATGGTTATACATTGCCGATGATATTGGATCTCGTGATTCCATTGTAGTAGATACTTTTAGAATACCTAGATCCTCCAACTACAAAGGCAATGGGCCCAGTCCTCTGAAAAT
Source organism: Atriophallophorus winterbourni (assembly GCA_013407085.1). Classification (NCBI taxonomy): domain Eukaryota; kingdom Metazoa; phylum Platyhelminthes; class Trematoda; order Plagiorchiida; family Microphallidae; genus Atriophallophorus; species Atriophallophorus winterbourni. The sequence goes on from JACCGJ010015759.1 coordinate 12,594, forward strand.
CACTTTTCTAACGACTGAAATGGCTATCGCTATGAACACCGACTGGAAATCTAACCGCTCAAAACTTCCACCAGACGTGAGACTAAGTGTGCCCAAGCGTGTTCCCTCACTGAAACCCAGAGAACCATCGCAACCACAGCCTGATTGCAATCTTGTTATTGACCGTTCAAATGTTACCCCAAAAAACGAAAAGGGTCCGGCTCATCGCGAGTCGGACCAATAGCTACAGTACACGATTCGACATTGTGTAAGACAAATACGATCAGGTGCATATATACAAATGCTCAGTGTTTAACTAACAAATTAGCTGAACTATGTGAGCTTTGTGATAGACTTTCACCCGATTTGGTTGCAGTTACAGAGACTTGGTTCCAGCCCTGCATGACTGATGCTGAGCTTTTGATTCCGAAAATGTCACTACTTCGTCGCGATCGTGATCGAAGATCCGGTGGTGGAGTTGCAGTCTACTATCACGAACGTTTAGCGCAGTGTAACGTCATCGATCATCCTGACCTCAGCCTTCCTGATACGATGTGGTGTTCAGTAAAACTAGTCAGTGGAGATGAATGTACGATCGGCATCATTTACCGCTCACCATCATCCGAAAGCTCATACAATGATAAGCTCATCGAATCATTGCAACACATCACAAGATGCCAGACTATGCAATTGCTAATCATTGGCGATTTTAATCTCCCGCATCTGTTTTCGAAAGGTGAGCACTCCCTGCATTCGTTTGAACATAAATTCAAGGAGGTTATAGAAATTGCTTCACTACACAATCACGTTAACCAGCCAACTCGCTGGCGGGGTCTTGACCAACCTTCAACCCTTGACCTTGTCTTAACGCCTGAGGCAACCGCAGTAGAGGGTATACAATACCTGGCACCACTGGGGAAGAGTGATCATGTTGTGCTTTTGTTTGATTATGTATGTAGTGCGGAACGATTGTGTAAACAGACGAAAGTCATAAGGAAAATACAATTTGAATCCTTAAATATCAGTCTCCGGGATGCACACACTCATGAGTTTGATTCAATGGATCCTGGCTCATATTACAATTCGTTTCTAAATTATCTCAATTCGAAGATTTACGAAAACTCGATTTTTGTACCACACAAATGCAGCTACAACAACCAGTTTGTTATTCGGAGTAGAACGAAGAAATGGTTAGCTGTTAAGCGAGAGTCTTGGGTAACTCATAAGAAGTTTGGTACGGAAGAAACTTGGAAACGATTCTGTAAGATACGGAATCAAGTCACTACTCTTGTAAGAGAAGATCGCATGCAATTCCAATGGAACTTGCTTAAGAGAATGGAAAAGAATCCTAAGCTTCTCTACAAGATAGTAAATGAACGATCAAAGATCAAACCAGGTGTATTCTCTGTACTAACACCTCATGGATTGACCCACACTGCCCAAGATACCGCCGACGCTTTAGCAACGTTTTACTCATTTGTCTTCAATCCCAAGCGTTGTATACCATATCAACTTTCATCAAGTTCACCACATTTCGAATTATTAAGTGGAATGACTATCAACGAATACATGGTTGGGCGGGAACTTTGTCGACTAAACGAAACGAAGTCCCCTGGCGCAGACAAAATTACCCCCCGCCGTACTTCGCAGGTGTCGCGTTGCTTTGACTGCTCCTCTCACTCGCATATTCAATCTCAGCTTAAATGAAGGAAAAATACCACCGCAATGGAAAGCAGGGATGATAACTTCCATTTATAAAGGCGGTAGCCGTTCAGACACAGCAAACTATAGACCGGTAACGTTACTTCCGGTGATCTCCAAATTAATGGAACGCATTGTGACTGCGCGCATAAGAGAACATTTTGAAAACCAAAATATTTTGACCGCAGCACAACACGGTTTTCGAAAAGGTCGCTGTTGCTTATCTAACCTTCTTACAACGTTCGAGGATTGGACCAATGCACTAGACGAAGGTGAGGCTGTACATGCTTGCTACATTGATATTTCCAAAGCTTCCGATAGAGTCAACCATGACATCTTAATTAAAAAGCTCGAATCCTATGGAATAACGGGAATATTGCTGAATTGGATAAGGGACTATCTTACTGATAGACACGTCCAAGTTCGCGTTGGCAGCACCTTATCTAGAAAAATAGACGTCACGAGTGGAGTTCCGCAAGGCTCGGTGCTTGGACCTCTTCTATTCTTGGTGTATATGAACGATATAGTAGAGGATATTGGATGCAACGTGATACTATTTGCCGATGATATTAAAATTTGGAAACGTGTCAGGTCTGTTAATGACTGTATGGCATTACAACGGGATCTAAGCATCTTATTTCGTTGGTCCCAGTTAAATGAGTTACCATTTAACCCTGCGAAATGTAAAATGCTGCAGCTTGGGAAATCTCTGCACCACACGTATCAGCTTGGCACGCAAGATCTCGTCTGGACCACAGCAGAAAAAGATCTGGGTATCTGGGTTTCGTTTAACCTTAAGCCTGGACAGCATTGCCGGATGGTGTACAATAAAGCTTGCCGTATCTTGAGTCTTCTCAAAAGAATATTCCGGATTTTTACGCCCGAAACCCTACCCCGGGTAATTAACACGTATATACGTCCTGTTATGGAATATTCCATCCAAGCCTGGGCACCATGGCTGAGGAAGGATATCGAACTACTCGACAGGATTTATCATCGTGCTACAAAGTTGGTCTCCCGGTACAGAAATTTGCCTTTCACAGAGCGAATGTTAAAACTAAACCTACAAGATTTTACCCAACGACGGATACGTAGTGACCTTTTGTTGACCTTCAAAATCCTGCATTCTGTAAACCATCCCCTTAAACACTTGCTAAAGCCCAATGACCTTACTAGAACACGAACACATTCAAAGGCTTTAAGCATTCCGCATTCTCGATTGGATATACGTCGTAATTTTTTCTCCGTAAGAATTTGTTTCACTTGGAACTATTTGCCTGAAAAAATCACACGATCAGAATCTGTTGAGGTTTTCGCTTCCAAACTCGATGAGTTTATGACGAACCATGCGGTATGCGAATGTCCCTATTGATTTTTGAGATATTTTATATATTTTTTATATATATTTTTATATGTTCCATATACCTTGTCATCCTATGGTTATTGTTAAGCTTATTGCTTTTTCTACCATACAATTTTCTGAGTTCTGAGTTCTGAATTGTGATAAAGCCCTAACAGAGGAAGTAGCATCGATATCAACAACGTAGATTTCCCCAGTGTCTGTTACATATGCACTCCATGTCGAAGCAAACAGTCTAGCGACAATCCACACAACGCTGCCTATGAGGCAAGGCTTGAGCCTCGGTTAGAAATTTTAGAAAATAATTATCGAATAATTGAGGAAAGGCTTAAAACACTCTTGATGGATAAAATTGCCCCAGCGACTCAACCCGAAGCAGATGATGCTCAAGATAACAAAAAGCAATCTGAACTTCATCAATCGACGGAACTGTTGAAAAAAGTCAATAAAGTACCATCGATTCCAGAGTCAGGGGTTAAGTCCAAAGAGCTCCAAGTGAACGCGTCTCATTCCAGTAAGCTAACATTCGCCCAGATGGTGACTAAATGTGAAAAGTGTTTGGCGTTAGAATTGAGCCCTAAACCTCAGGCAAAAGAGGAAGTTCAAAGCAAAACGGTTCCATATCACAGGGAGCAGAAAAATTCGATAAAACGCATAAAAAATTTAAGTGTAATATGCACCAATATTCCTGAGTCAGAGGTAACGCTTTTTCAAGAAAGGCAAAAGCATGACCGTGAAAACTGGTTCGTCGTTTGTAATCGAATCGGCCTAGATAGTAAACACCCTGTGTCGGTAACTTGAATAATTCGTCATACTAAATCCCCGATAAACCACGTCTTTTAAAATCACTCTTGCCAACGAAAAGGACATGGTAAATGTCCTACTAAAATTGTATTAGCTCCCCGTGATATCCAAAGTGATGGAGCGCATAGTGACGGAAAATATAGTTCATCACTTGGAATCACAAAATATACTATCTGTCGCCCAGCATAGGTTTCGTAAAGCTCGCTCATGATTGACAAACTTGCTGACGGTATTAAACGATTTAACACAAACGGTTGACGCAGGAGACAGTGTGCACGCGTGCTATTTGGATATGTCACAAGCTTTCGACAGAGTTGATCACTTTCTGTTACTACAAAAGCTGAAACAGATTGGTATTGACTGGCAGGTACTCGTATGGTTCGAAAGCTACCTCAATGGGCACAAGGCAACCGTTCGAGTTAACAGGGTACAATCACTAGCCATTAATACCTCCAGTGGTGTACCGCAAGGTTCCGTTCTCGGTCCAGTGCTTTTCTTAGTTTACATCAATGATTTACCTGAGAGGCTCTCATGCAAGGTAGTTCTTTTTGCGGATGATGTTAAACTTTGGATGCGAATAAAATGAACTGCAGACTGCGTAAAACTGCAAAGTGATTTCGATGCCCTACACGAATGGTCAGTTAGAAATAAACTGCCGTTAAATTTTTAAAAATGCAAGTTACTGCAAATCGGTAAGCACTTTCTGTACGAATATCACTTTGGGCAGACGATTTTGAGATGGACCGAATCGGAGAAGGATCTTGGAGTCTGGATATGTGGCAGCCTAAAGAACAGCGCGCATTGTGAGGTCATATACAAACGTGCTTTAAAGCTTCTACGACGGATTTTCAGAACCTTTACGCCTGTAACGTTGCCGAACATCATGAAGACTTACTTAAATCCCACAATGGAACATGCATCGCAAGCATGGACTCCATGGATGAAAAAGATATATTCTTGCTTGACAGGATATATCATCGTGCAACTAAACTCGTGCGTGGTTTTCGAGACCTCAAATACGAGGAAAGGTTGAAAAAGCTAATGCTCCCTGAAGAGACATGTTGAGTGTCGTGTAGCTTTGAAATTCTTCTTTTTCCTTCTACTTCCGACTTTTAAAAAATACTGATTTTTGTGACTTGAATTTGGTTTTGTTTATTATTTTTTCATAATTAGGATGTTGAACATAGCCTTTTGTAATTGTCTCATTGAAACTCTGTTCACATATTTGGTGTACCTTTTGTTTTAATTCATTATTTATGCAATTGTCGGACATTGTTGTCGAATTTGGTTGCCACTTTGGGAACTTGGATTTTGACACCAATTTGGGTGTCTAGTATTTGATAGACATTTTGACGGTAATTTTATCCCCTTGTATTTATAATTTGGCAGTCTATCTTCTCAGCATTGGCTGAATTTATTGTTGTCATTTGGAACATTTGAGCATTTATGGCTGACGGCATTTGTACAACCCGGTACAGTTGAGGTTTGTCCATTGTTATTATCTATTAATATTGTTAATAGAACCGTAGTAAACTCGAATCATTGTTTTGAATTGTCGAACTAAGAAACGGGTGGTCTACGCGTTATACAGCGACTTTAGTCGTTACAGTTCTCAACTCGGATTGTACTATTTGGAGAAACAGAAAATTGAATTGCTCAATTGGAAACGGTCAATTTGGATCGTCTGCCTATTCGAACAAGGATCAACTTGGATCTTATTGCCGCCATTCTGTTCTGTTTACTTCTCGTATTTGTCTCGGAGAAAATACTATTTGGTTTGCAATCGAAGCAGTATTTAACTTGGTGGATCCACTGCTCAACTTCGTCCTCGGAATTGCGTGAATCTGCGCGGATTCGAAAATTGAAGCTCGATTCCTTTGGAGAATTTTGTTGAACTCCTGGTGACGTTCATTTATTTTATGTTTTAAAATCATTATTGTACATCTATTATGCCTGAACGCTCAGCAATATTAGGGTGTAAAGCGGTTCGGTCCCTAAAAGATGGCGCAGCTGATTTCAAATCTCCATCAGTTGGTAGACATGAACTCGACTGAAACTGTGCACCTAAACGGGCACTTGAATTAGAACAAGATTTAGCGATTGCAAATGCAACAATCTCTAAATTAACTCATGGTACCTGTCATAAACGATCATCAGGTCTACCTTGTCTTGTGGCCTACTCTGTGTTAGATATTTATCACGTCGGGCTCACCAAATATGTAGCGGATAAATACTCGAAATAAGAACGCAGAAATTACGGAAAATAGCTGTAACTCACGAAATGTTCAGAGAATACAAATCCGTTACAATATCCTTCTTTTGCTCGAGAAATATTCTTGAACGAAAATAAATTCCAACGAATGCTGAAATTGATTGGACTCGATGTTAACATTCTGTTGCGACTAACAATCTCGACATCAATTTCAGCATTCGTTGGAATTTATTTTCGTTCAAGAATATTTCTCGAGCAAAAGAAGGATATTGTAACGGATTTGTATTCTCTGAACATTTCGTGAGTTACAGCTATTTTCTGTAATTTCTGCGTTCTTATTTTGAGTATTTATCCGCTACAAGTTATTGGAAGAGGCCCAACGACTGATTGGCCATTCAGAAGGCTTCGCGGTTCTCGCTTCAATGCATAAATGTCAGGTTGCCCTCACTCTATTGGAGTGCCAGGTGATTTTGAATGCAAGTGACACTTTGGAGTGTATTGTGCATATTTTACCGGCTCTGTTCCAGCAACAGTGGTCTGATCTGAAGAACGCTATATACTGCGAATGATTAGAAATTACATTTAAGCAACTCACAGACTTCGTGTCACGTCGAGCTCGTATTGATTGGAGTCGAATTGGTCAGTTGTGCAAATGTTGTATAAAAGATTCCATAGCAAGGCCTGTTAGCCTCGTTAACTGTCAAGAAATGCTTTCTGTTGGTGTAAAATTGAAAGATGTTCAAGTTTGTGTTGTCGCTTGTGCTTAGGAAGCTTAGTTACCTGACAGTAAATTAGCGCGGTCGGATTCTGTGGTTGAAATTTCCGACACTCATTCAAATAAGATGAAGAGCAAGCCTGGCTCACCTGACACCTATTCAGCCCAAATGAATAGTTGTTGCATGTTGTTGCAAGCACAAGCCTGATCCAGGCAAAGTGCCGCACAGTCAGAGACTGTACGTGGGCTCAGATACTGTCAGGTTGCCCAGGCCTAGACAGATATGAGGGAATAGAAACGGTAGTGAGACTACAGCGTATTTCAGCATGCAGCTCACGACCGTTGGCCAATCAATTTAGCACGATGTTAGCCGTACAGCACAGAAATGCTGCACGATTGCACATCCGTGCACATAGTAAGCCTGGTTCACTTGACTGACTCAGCCGAAATGGGGGAGACATGGTAGCCATGACAATCCATATGATTGGAGTAAAGTGTTCCGTTGTGTACCTGGGGAGCCATTTGTGTTTCGAACTCATGATACACTGATAATATTTTGTAGATTAGACTTGTTTAGATGGCGCGAAATATCGTTATTTGAGGATGCAATACACAAGGCTCGTTCGGGTGGGATAACATGCATGATCTTATTGTAGGGGACGGTGGCAGAAACGGACGTGGTGGGTCTTTGTCTAGCAAACGTTTTCCCTATGAAAAGCCACGTGTCCAGTGATGGTGATGCGACGTGGCGTGTGTGACTCGCCACTAAATAAAGTCACTTGCTTTATTCTATTGTCCTTTTGTTTGCTTTACGAATTGTAGGTTGCAGACACTATAGCTAAGTTGATTACACATTTTGACTCCATGGAAGAATTTGGTGGGAGGTGTAAGTGTCGTGTAGCTTTGAAATTCTTCTTTTTCCTTCTACTTCCGACTTTTAAAAAATACTGATTTTTGTGACTTGAATTTGGTTTTGTTTATTATTTATTTATAATTAAGATGTTAAACCTTGCCTTTTGTAATTGTCTTATTGGAACTCTGTTCACATATTTGGTGTACCTTTTGTTTTAATTCATTATTTATGCAATTGTTGTTGAATTTGGTTGCCATTTTGGGCACTTGAATTTTGACGGTAATTTTATCCCTTTGCATTTATAATTTGGCAGTTTATCTTGTCAGCATTGGCTGAATTTATTGTTGTCATTTGGAACATTTGAGCCTTTTTGGCTCACATCATTTGTACAACCCGGTACAGTTGAGGTTTGTCCATTGTTGTTGTCTATTAATCTTGTTAATATAACCGTAGTAAACTCGAATCATTGTTTTGAGTTGTCGAACTAAAAAACGGGTGGTCTACGCGTTAAACAGCGACTTTAGACGTTACACTCCCCTTCAACGTAGACTTCGAAGTGACGTTATCCTTACTTACAAAACATTGAATACTCCAGATCATCCACTGAAACATTTGTTCAAATACCGTGAATCAGGAATTACACGTAGCCACTCAGTGGCACTACAAATTCCACATTCCCTTACTAATTGTCACTGATATTTCTATTCGGTGTCTGTGTCTGTTTCCTGTAAAATGCCCTTCCCGAAGCAATTATCAACTCTCCCTGTATCCAAACATTCACTCGAACCTTGGACACTTATTTGTTACATAACGATTTGACGATGCCTGTGTATTGACTCATGGTATGCATATTACTTGACTCCAGTGACATCGTAAAATTGTTTTTTTTATACCTCTTATTGAACGCATATTTACTATAATAGGGTAATTGTGAATCTATGTGCTTTTTGTGACGATAAATTCTTGAATCTTGAAAAAAATACTCTAACCGATTGCACTCGAATTTCCTTGAGTTTTGGTGCAATTATCGGCTGGATGTTTAATTGAATTACAAGATTATCAGCCGTTCCACATCTCGCAGACGAGTAGGAGTTGGACGAAAGAATACGATTGACAAACAACAGCTGTTAAACCACAAATGTCACATGAGACTAGATAAGAGACCACAACTGACAAAATGATTGGAGACTGGTTGGTATCTTGAATGCGTGTGAAGTTTAAGTAGCTATTGAATTATGTTCGGGAAAATCCACAGGCATCCAAATGCGAATCTGATCAACATATTTTACGGAAATCTTTGAAGCAGACTGCAACCTTTCTCGGAGAGCCGCATGTTCAACAATCTTTTCAAACGGACTAGTGATGCCTTGGTTCGAATATAAGAAGGTTTATTTTAAACATTTGCGAGACTTCTTACATTAGTTTGAGCTTATGAAATGCCCACTGCCTCGTGGTTCAGGCTTTTTAGCCAAAGGTTCCGGGTGGGGTCCCATAAGCCAACCCCCTATTTCGGCCTGGGCAACCGAGTAGTATCACGCTCATGGAAAATAATGGTAAAAATGACAGATCCCGTGCTCCCAAGCTCTCTTCTCAAAATGTTTTAAATGATCTTACACTGCATGGAAACTTTTTTATTACCTGTTTTCAATTTTGTGGTTCTTTGTTAGCCCTGGTAGAAGTGCAGCTTGTTCATCGAGGTTTCCAAATTCAGACACTTCGAATATTTTGCCTGCATCGAATGCCTTCAAAGCGTTCTTACGCCCGCGCGTACCATTCAAATTAGCGGCGTTTAATGTACAAACTTTAGCTAGCATCGGGCAGCAGGCAGCCTTAGCTCGCACACTGGATAGCCTCGATGTCGATGTGTGCTGTTTCTTGGAAACGCATGCATAACTCTAGCTCAGTTACACGATTGTTTAACCCTTCGAACCTACGCAAGTCACAATACCTACGCCTGTCCACTGATGACGATGCCATGGTATCTGATCAAGCTGTTGTCGGAATCGTCTTGAGTGAGCGAGCTGAGGTCGCACAGTTAAACTGGATCCCAGTCGTCTTTGTGCAGTTAGACTACAGGGTTCGTGCAAACTGGCAACCGCAGCCTGTTTGCGTTTGCTGCCTATGCACTGACTGATTGTAGCTGTAAACATGACCAGGATGAGTTTTATGGAAGATTACAAGAACTCATTAGACTTGCATCAAAGTGTGACATCGTTGTCGTAGCTGGTGACATGAATGCACGTGTAGGCCGTCTATCTTCGAAAGAACATTTTGTAAGTTTAAGGTTTTGCCCCGATTGTCGTAATGACAATGGCGGAAGATTGCTTTGCTTGTGCTCAGAGCACAGACTTTACCTTGCCAGCACTAACTTCCTCCATTCGAAGCGTCACTGCTTCACCGGGAAATGTCGATTGACAAACTTTTTCACGCAAATTGACCATATTGCTATCAGCTACTCGTGCCGAGGGAGTGTAAGATTGGCATTTAAAATAGGGCGCCTGCCCAGAGTCCGATCAAGCGTTAGTCTGTGCTAAGCTCTGGATGCGTTTTGCGGGAAACGTGGAAATGTTGCAAGGCAGTTGAATAATGCCAGGTTTAATTTTCTCCCGGTTCTCCGACGGTTTCAGGGCATTTTGAGTTAGTATCTTTCTACAGTTCCCCAAAATAATATTGATGAAGAATGGAGTCGGATTCAAACCTTGGAAACAGCCGCGTTGGATAGTTTTGTGTTGACTTCTTGTGTAGCTCAACACTGGGTTACTGGAGCAACCACACGCATTTCGCAGATCAACCTGCATAGGTTACGCTGGTTGGGTCACGTTTTACGGATGCCAAACCACCGACTTCCGAAACAGATTCTTTTTGCGACGCCAAATCCTGATTGGCGTAAATCTCAGGCTGGCCAAACCGTCATATGGCATAGGCAGCTAAAAATTCTTACTAGTAACCTTTCCAATGTATGCGCAGCGCGTCTTCCAGGCTGGTGTCCCCGCGATCATATATCACAGGATATGTCCCGAAACCGTGTTCAATGGCGGTCTTGCACTAAGCATCTTCTTGGAGTGTTTGCATAACCTTGTATGTTGTCAAGCGGAGTGACGAGAAAAGCTTGTTATGATGCATGACAGTGAAAACCGCAAGGGAGCTGCCGTGCTGATGTTGCTCTACTCGTTCATGAAACTTGTTTGAATGCATGTTCCATTCAAGGCACCTCTTCCCAGTTTGTCTTCTATAGAGGCCGTAGCAATTCAAGTCCCACCCTTCCCCATCTTTTAGAATTTTACTTTTCCATGGTTGTATGGCAGTTAAGCATTCTGTACGTGCTACCGGTGTAATGCTGTCGGTGATGAGCTCAAGTGAGAGCGAAACTCTAGTTCAGTGCTTCCAACGTGGACCGTCGTGATAAACTTGGTGAATATTTCGAAGAACTTGGTACTGATGAGTAGCCGCTAAAACATAATGAACCAACTCTCCAAGCACTCTGTATTCCGCTTGCCTGCTTTCTCTTTTTTCACGCGCTTGCTTATCTTCTTTTCCTGCGTCATGTTGCTTGGCACTTTGTCTAGCTCCAGACTTGTGCTTCATGATGATGATGGTGATCGAGTGGTTTATGTTGCTTTCTCGTTGCTATATATTATTAAGCCTTCACATGTTGGCCATTATCCCTTTTGATTTACCTTCTCAGGTATAATCGACCTTGACCACGTCCAACTTGAGTTCTTTTAGAACATTCTTCTTTCATACTCGAATCTCATCAACACCCCGTTGCTTGCCGCATCAGTTCAATTTTCTAAACCCTCAACGCAATGTAATGAACCAATGACGTTTTTCCTCGGTGTCCCCGAAAATGTTGATGTAGTATCAGCATCGGAATCAAAGCAACATGATTTGAAGCAATGGTTATACATTGCCGATGATATTGGATCTCGTGATTCCATTGTAGTAGATACTTTTAGAATACCTAGATCCTCCAACTACAAAGGCAATGGCCCCAGTCCTCTGAAAATCACTTTTCTAACGACTGAAATGGCTATCGCTATGAACACCGACTGGAAATCTAACCGCTCAAAACTTCCACCAGACGTGAGGCTAAGTGTGCCCAAGCGTGTTTCCTCACTGAAACCCAGAGAACCATCGCAACCACAGCCTGATTGCAATCTTGTTATTGACCGTTCAAATGTTACCCCAAAAAACGAAAAGGGTCCGGCTCATCGCGAGTCGGACCAATAGCTACAGTACACGATTCGACATTGTGTAAGACAAATACGATCAGGTGCATATATACAAATGCTCAGTGTTTAACTAAAAAATTAGCTGAACTATGTGAGCTTTGTGATAGACTTTCACCCGATTTGGTTGCAGTTACAGAGACTTGGTTCCAGCCCTGCATGACTGATGCTGAGCTTTTGATTCCGAAAAAGTCACTACTTCGTCGCGATTGTGATCGAAGATCCGGTGGTGGAGTTGCAGTCTACTATCACGAACGTTTAGCGCAGTGTAACGTCATCGATCATCCTGACCTCAGCCTTCCTGATACGATGTGGTGTTCAGTAAAACTAGTCAATGAAGATGAATGTACGATCGGCATCATTTACCGCTCGCCATCATCCGAAAGCTCATACAATGATAAGCTCATCGAATCATTGCAACACATCACAAGATGCTAGACTATGCAATTGCTAATCAATAGCGATTTTAATCTCCCGCATCTGTTTTCGAGAGGTGAGCACTCCCTGCATTCGTTTGAACATAAATTCAAGGAGTTTATAGAAATTGCTTCACTACACAATCACGTTAACCAGCCAACTCGCTGGCGGGGTCTTGACCAACCTTCAAACCTTGACCTTGTCTTAACGCCTGAGGCAACCGCAGTAGAGGGTATACAATACCTGGCACCACTGGGGAAGAGTGATCATGTTGTGCTTTTGTTTGATTATGTATGTAGTGCGGAACGATTGTGTAAACAGACGAAAGTCATAAGGAAAATACAATTTGAATCCTTAAATATCAGTCTCCGGGATGCACACACTCATGAGTTTGATTCAATGGATTCTGGTTCATATTACAATTCGTTTCAAAATTATCTGCATTTGAAGATTTACGAAAACTCGATTTTTGTACCACACAAATGCAGCTACAATAACCAGTTTGTTATTCGGAGTAGAACGAAGAAATGGTTAGCTGTTAAGCGAGAGTCTTGGGTAACTCATAAGAAGTTTGGTACGGAAGAAACTTGGAAACGATTCTGTAAGATACGGAATCAAGTCACTGCTCTTGTAAGAGAAGATCGCATGCAATTCCAATGGAACTTGCTTAAGAGAATGGAAACGAATCCTAAGCTTCTCTACAAGATAGTAAATGAACGATCAAAGATCAAACCAGGTGTATTCTCTGTACTAACACCTCATGGATTGACCCACACTGCCCAAGATACCGCCGACGCTTTAGCAACGTTGTACTCATTTGTCTTTAATCCCAAGCGTTGTATACCATATCAACTTTCATCAAGTTCACCACATTTCGAATTATTAAGTGAAATGACTATCAACGAATACATGGTTGGGCGGGAACTTTGTCGACTAAACGAAACGAAGTCCCCTGGCGCAGACAAAATTACCCCAAGCCGTACTTCGCAGGTGTCGCGTTGCTTTGACTGCTCCTCTCACTCGCATATTCAATCTCAGCTTAAATGAAGGAAAAATACCACCGCAATGGAAAGCGGGGATGATAACTTCTATTTATAAAGGCGGTAGCCGTTCAGACACAGCAAACTATAGACCGGTAACGTTACTTCCGGTGATCTCCAAATTAATGGAACGCATTGTGACTGCGCGCATAAGAGAACATTTTGAAAACCAAAATATTTTGACCGCAGCACAAAACGGTTTTCGAAAAGGTCGCTGTTGCTTATCTAACCTTCTTACAACGTTCGAGGATTGAACCAATGCACTAGACGAAGGTGAGGCTGTACATGCTTGCTACATTGATATTTCCAAAGCTTCCGATAGAGTCAACCATGACATCTTAATTAAAAAGCTCGAATCCTATGGAATAACGGGAATATTGCTGAATTGGATAAGGGACTATCTTACTGATAGACACGTCCAAGTTCGCGTTGGCAGCACCTTATCTAGAAAAAATAGACGTCACGAGCGGAGTTCCGCAAGGCTCGGTGCTTGGACCTCTTCTATTCTTGGTGTATATGAACGATATAGTAGATGATATTGGATGCAACTTGATACGATTTGCCGATGATATTAAAATATGGAAACGTGTCAGGTCTGTTAATGACTGTATGGCATTACAACGGGATCTAAGCATCTTATTTCGTTGGTCCCAGTTAAATGAGTTACCATTTAACCCTGCGAAATGTAAAATGCTGCAGCTTGGGAAATCTCTGCACCACACGTATCAGCTTGGCACGCAAGATCTCGTCTGGACCACAGCAGAAAAAGATCTGGGTATCTGGGTTTCGTTTAACCTGAAGCCGGGACAGCATTGCCGGATGGTGTACAATAAAGCTTGCCGTATCTTGAGTCTTCTCAAAAGAATATTCCGGATTTTACGCCCGAAACCCTACCCCGGGTAATTAACACGTATATACGTCCTGTTATGGAATATTCCATCCAAGCCTGGGCACCATGGCTGAGGAAGGATATCGAACTACTCGACAGGATTTATCATCGTGCTACAAAGTTGGTCTCCCGGTACAGAAATTTGCCTTTCACTGAGCGAATGTTAAAACTAAACCTACAAGATTTTACACAACGGCGGATACGTAGTGACCTTATGTTGACCTTCAAAATCCTGCATTCCGTAAACCATCCCCTTAAACACTTGCTAAAGCCCAATGACCTTACTAGAACACGAACACATTCAAAGGCTTTAGGCATTCCGCATTCTCGATTGGATATACGTCGTAATTTTTTCTCCGTAAGAATTTTTGTTTCACTTGGAACTATTTGCCTGAAGAAATCACACGATCAGAATCTGTTGAGGTTTTCGCTTCCAAACGCGATGAGTTTATGACGAACCATGCGGTATGCGAATGTCCCTATTGATTTTTGAGATATTTTATATATTTTTTATATATATATTTTTATATGTTCCATATACCTTGTCATCCTATGGTTATTGTTAAGCTTATTGCTTTTTCCACCATACAATTTTATGAGTTCTGAGTTCTGAATTGTGATAAAGCCCTAACAGAGGAAGTAGCATCGATGATCAACAACGTAGATTTCCCCAGTGTCTGTTACATATGCACTTCATGTCGAAGCAAACAGTCTAGCGACAATCCACACAACGCTGCCTATGAGGCAAGGATTGAGCCTCGGTTAGAAATTTTAGAAAATAATTATCGAATAATTGAGGAAAGGCTTAAAACACTCTTGATGGATAAAATTGCCCCAGCGACTCAACCCGAAGCAGATGATGCTCAAGATAACAAAAAGCAATCGGAACTTCATCAATCGACGGAACTGTTGAAAAAAGTCAATAAAGTACCATCGATTCCAGAGTCAGGGGTTAAGTCCAAAGAGCTCCAAGTGAACGCGTCTCATTCCAGTAAGCTAACATTCGCCCAGATGGTGACTAAATGTGAAAAGTGTTTGGCGTTAGAATTGAGCCCTAAACCTCAGGCAAAAGGGAAGTTCAAAGCAAAACGGTTCCATATCACAGGGAGCAGAAAAATTCGATAAAACGCATAAAAAATTTAAGTGTAATATGCACCAATATTCCTGAGTCAGAGGTAACGCTTTTTCAAGAAAGGCAAAAGCATGACCGTGAAAACTGGTTCGTCGTTTGTAATCGAATCGGCCTAGATAGTAAACACCCTGTGTCGGTAACTTGAATAATTCGTCATACTAAATCCCCGATAAACCACGTCTTTTAAAATCACTTTTGCCATTCGTTGGAATTTATTTTCATTCAAGAATATTTCTCGAGCAAAAGAAGGATATTGTAACGGATTTGTATTCTCTGAACATTTCGTGAGTTACAGCTATTTTCTGTAATTTCTGCGTTCTTATTTTGAGTATTTATCCGCTACAAGTTATTGGAAGAGGCCCAACGACTGATTGGCCATTCAGAAGGCTTCGCGGTTCTCGCTTCAATGCATAAATGTCAGGTTGCCCTCACTCTATTGGAGTGCCAGGTGATTTTGAATGCAAGGGACACTTTGGAGTGTATTGTGCATATTTTACCGGCTCTGTTCCAGCAACAGTGGTCTGATCTGAAGAACGCTATATACTGCGAATGATTAGAAATTACATTTAAGCAACTCACAGACTTCGTGTCACGTCGAGCTCGTATTGATTGGAGTCGAATTGGTCAGTTGTGCAAATGTTGTATAAAAGATTCCATAGCAAGGCCTGTTAGCCTCGTTAACTGTCAAGAAATGCTTTCTGTTGGTGTGAAATTGAAAGATGTTCAAGTTTGTGTTGTCGCTTGTGCTTAGGAAGCTTAGTTACCTGACAGTAAATTAGCGCAGTCGGATTCTGTGGTTAAAATTTCCGACACTCATTCAAATAAGATGAAGAGCAAGCCTGGCTCACCTGACACCTATTCAGCCCAAATGAATAGTTGTTGCATGTTGTTGCAAGCACAAGCCTGATCCAGGCAAAGTGCCGCACAGTCAGAGACTGTACGTGGGCTCAGATACTGTGAGGTTGCCCAGGCCTAGACAGATATGAGGGAATAGAAACGGTAGTGAGACTACAGCGTATTTCAGCATGCAGCTCACGACCGTTGGCCAATCAATTTAGCACGATGTTAGCCGTACAGCACAGAAATGCTGCACGATTGCACATCCGTGCACATAGTAAGCCTGGTTCACTTGACTGACTCAGCCGAAATGGGGGAGACATGGTAGCCATGACAATCCATATGATTGGAGTAAAGTGTTCCGTTGTGTACCTGGGGGAGCCATTTGTGTTTCGAACTCATGATACACTGATAATATTTTGTAGATTAGACTTGTTTAGATGGCGCGAAATATCGTTATTTGAGGATGCAATACACAAGGCTCGTTCGGGTGGGATAACATGCATGATCTGATTGTAGGGGACGGTGGCAGAAACGGAGGACGTGGTGGGTCTTTGTCTAGCAAACGTTTTCCCTATGAAAAGCCACGTGTCCAGTGATGGTGATGCGACGTGGCGTGTGTGACTCGCCACTAAATAAAGTCACTTGCTTTATTCTATTGTCCTTTTGTTTGCTTTACGAATTGTAGGTTGCAGACACTATAGCTAAGTTGATTACACATTTTGACTCCATGGAAGAATTTGGTGGGAGGTGTAAGTGTCGTGTAGCTTTGAAATTCTTCTTTTTCCTTCTACTTCCGACTTTTAAAAAATACTGATTTTTGTGACTTGAATTTGGTTTTGTTTGTTATTTATTTATAATTAAGATGTTAAACCTTGCCTTTTGTAATTGTCTTATTGGAACTCTGTTCACATATTTGGTGTACCTTTTGTTTTAATTCATTATTTATGCAATTGTTGTTGAATTTGGTTGCCATTTTGGGCACTTGGATTTTGACGGTAATTTTATCCCTTTGCATTTATAATTTGACAGTTTATCTTGTCAGCATTGGCTGAATTTATTGTTGTCATTTGGAACATTTGAGCCTTTTTGGCTCACATCATTTGTACAACCCGGTACAGTTGAGGTTTGTCCATTGTTGTTGTCTATTAATCTTGTTAATATAACCGTAGTAAACTGGAATCATTGTTTTGAGTTGTCGAACTAAGAAACGGGTGGTCTACGCGTTAAACAGCGACTTTAGACGTTACACTCCCCTTCAACGTAGACTTCGAAGTGACGTTATCCTTACTTACAAAACATTGAATACTCCAGATCATCCACTGAAACATTTGTTCAAATACCGTGAATCAGGAATTACACGTAGCCACTCAGTGGCACTACAAATTCCACATTCCCTTACTAATTGTCACTGATATTTCTATTCGGTGTCTGTGTCTGTTTCCTGTAGAATGCCCTTCCCGAAGCAATTATCAACTCTCCCTGTATCCAAACATTCACTCGAACCTTGGACACTTATTTGTTACATAACGATTTGACGATGCCTGTGTATTGACTCATGGTATGCATATTACTTGACTCCAGTGACATCGTAAAATTGTTTTTTTTATACCTCTTATTGAACGCATATTTACTATAATAGGGTAATTGTGAATCTATGTGCTTTTTGTGACGATAAATTCTTGAATCTTGAAAAAAATACTCTAACCGATTGCACTCGAATTTCCTTGAGTTTTGGTGCAATTATCGGCTGGATGTTTAATTGAATTACAAGATTATCAGCCGTTCCACATCTCGCAGACGAGTAGGAGTTGGACGAAAGAATACGATTGACAAACAACAGCTGTTAAACCACAAATGTCACATGAGACTAGATAAGAGACCACAACTGACAAAATGATTGGAGACTGGTTGGTATCTTGAATGCGTGTGAAGTTTAAGTAGCTATTGAATTATGTTCGGGAAAATCCAGAGGCATCCTAATGTGAATCTGATCCTCATATTCTACGGAAATCTTTGAAGCAGACTACAACCTTTCTCGGAGAGCCGCATGTTCAACAATCTTTTCAAACGGACTAGTGATGACTTGGTTCGAATATAAGGTTTATTTTAAACATTTGCGAGACTTCTTACATTAGTTTGAGCTTATGAAATGCCCACTGCCTCGTGGTTCAGGCTTTTTAGCCAAAGGTTCCGGGTGGGGTCCCATAAGCCAACCCCCTATTTCGGCCTGGGCAACCGAGTAGTATCACGCTCATGGAAAATAAAGGTAAAAATGACAGATCCCGTGCTCCCAAGCTCTCTTCTCAAAATGTTTTAAATGATCTTACACTGCATGGAAACTTTTTTATTACCTGTTTTCAATTTTGTGGTTCTTTGTTAGCCCTGGTAGAAGTGCAGCTTGTTCATCGAGGTTTCCAAATTCAGACACTTCGAATATTTTGCCTGCTTCGAATGCCTTCAAAGCGTTCTTACGCCCGCGCGTAACATTCAAATTAGCGGCGTTTAATGTACAAACTTTAGCTAGCATCGGGCAGCAGGCAGCCTTAGCTCGCACACTTGATAGCCTCGATGTCGATGTGTGCTGTTTCTTGGAAACGCATGCATAACTCTAGCTCAGTTACACGATTGTCTAACCCTTCGAACTTACGCAAGTCACAATACCTACGCCTGTCCACTGATGACGATGCCATGGTATGTGATCAAGCTGTTGTCGGAATCGTCTTGAGTGAGCGAGCTGAGGTCGCACAGTTAAACTGGATCCCAGTCGACAGTCGTCTTTGTGCAGTTAGACTACAGGGTTCGTGCAAACTGGCAACCGCAGCCTGTTTGCGTTTGCTGCCTTTGCACCGACTGATTGTTGCTGTAAACATGACCAGGATGAGTTTTATGGAAGATTACAAGAACTCATTAGACTTGCATCAAAGTGTGACATTGTTGTCTTAGCTGGTGACATGAATGCACGTGTAGGCCGTCTATCATCAAAAGAGCATTTTCTGGGTGGAAGGTTTTGTCTCGTTTGTCATCCTAATGACAATGGCGGAAGATTGCTTTGCTTGTGCTCAGAGCACAGACTTGACCTTGCCAGCACTAACTTCCTCCATTCCAAGCGTCACTGCTTCACCTGGAAATGTCTATTGACAGCCTTTTTCACGCAAATTGACCATATTGCTATCAGCTACTCGTGCCGAGGGAGTGTGTAAGATTGCCATTTATACTAGGGCGCCTGTCTAGAGTCCGATCATGCGTTAGTCTGTGCTAAGCTCTGGATGCGTTTTGGCGGGAAACGTGGAAATGTTGCAAGGCAGTTGAATAATGCCAGGTTTAATTTTCTCCCGGTTCTCCGACGGTTTCAGGGCATTTTGAGTTAGCATCTTTCTACAGTTCCCCAAAATAATATTGATGAAGAATGGAGTCGGATTCAAACCTCCTTGGAAACAGCCGCGTTGGATAGTTTTGTGTTGACTTCTTGTGTAGCTCAACACTGGGTTACTGGAGCAACCACACGCATTTCGCAGATCAACCTGCATAGGTTACGCTGGTTGGGTCACGTTTTACGGATGCCAAACCACCGACTTCCGAAACAGATTCTTTTTGCGACGCCAAATCCTGATTGGCGTAAATCTCAGGCTGGCCAAACCGTCATATGGCATAGGCAGCTAAAAATTCTTACTAGTAACCTTTCCAATGTATGCGCAGCGCGTCTTCCAGGCTGGTGTCCCCGCGATCATATATCACAGGATATGTCCCGAAACCGTGTTCAATGGCGGTCTTGCACTAAGCATCTTCTTGGAGTGTTTGCATAACCTTGTATGTTGTCAAGCGGAGTGACGAGAAAAGCTTGTTATGATGCATGACAGTGAAAACCGCAAGGGAGCTGCCGTGCTGATGTTGCTCTACTCGTTCACGAAACTTGTTTGAATGCATGTTCCATTCAAGGCACCTCTTCCCAGTTTGTCTTCTATAGAGGCCGTAGCAATTCAAGTCCCACCCTTCCCCATCTTTTAGAATTTTACTTTTCCATGGTTGTATGGCAGTTAAGCATTCGGTACGTGCTACCGGTGTAATGCTGTTGATGATGAGCTCAAGTAAGAGCGAAACTCTAGTCCAGTGCTTCCAACGTGGACCGTCGTGATAAACTTGGTGAATATTTCGAAGAACTTGGTACTGATGAGTAGCCGCTAAAACATAATGAACCAACTTTTCAAGCACTCTATTCCGCTTGCCTGCTTTCTCTTTTTTCACGCGCTTGCTTATCTTCTTTTCCTGCGTCATATTGCTTGGCACTTTGTCTGGCTCCAGACTTGTGCTTCTTGATGATGATGGTGATCGAGTGGTTTTTGTTGCTTTCTAGTTGCTATATATTATTAAGCCTTCACATGTTGGCCATTATCCTTTTTGATTTACCTTCTCAGGTATAATCGACCTTGACCACGTCCAACTTGAGTACTTTTAGAACATTCTTCTTTCATACTCGAATCTCATCAACACCCCGTTGCTTGCCGCACCAGTTCAATTTTCTAAACCCTCAACGCAATGTTAATGAACCAATGACGTTTTTCACCCTTTTACACACACACGTGACTATAAATGCCTCACTACCCTGGCCCGATGTTTTTACTCGTTCTCTTGTAAATACTGAAATAATGTTAATTCATCAGCGTTCAAAGTTAGTTAATCTCCCACCCTGTCAACGTTTCATTGTTTTAGCGATTTTCAAAGTCATTCCTTGTGTGTATTTAATTTCTTTTTTTGCTAAAATGAGATTAAAATATAAGTTTTCGGAAAGTAATTTTACCGTTCTAGCGGGTTTGAGTGGTCATGATTTCTTGCAGGCCTAGCGATTAATTATTTGTCCTATTTCCGTTCAAAAACGTGTATCTGCTCGACGCAATGTTGGAAGGTTTATTGTACCATACAAGGCGCAAACGGGTATTGCCAGCAGTAATGGGAAAATGAACACGATCCTGTCCAACGTATGAACCGAACACATCTCCAGAGCTTGGTTCCACAAAAGTCGCATACGAGCATTGGTCGTAGCGATGTGATAAAGGAAACTGTTCTGGATGACCTGCCACATGGATTACGTTAAGAATCTTGGGGTAGCTTAATCGCATGTTTATTTGACAGCTCCGTGGATCTTTTCTTTGTTGAATAGCTCATTTTCCAGCTGAAGAGCTTTGGATCCGTCCTCGGACCAATCCTCTTCGCGCTTCATGCTAATGACATACCGGCAATCATCAAATGCAAGATCGTACTGCTCGCGGACGATATAAAAGTGTGGTAGAAAATAAGTAAGTCGGAAGACTGCGAACTGCTCCAGAAGGATCTGGACAACGTCTTGGTCCCTAAAAATTCGCATATTCTTCAATTTCTAAAAGTGTCACAAAAGTGTTATATTATTTTGTGGTTTTTTGTAAAGCTATATGCTTTTTAGACCATTAAAATTGAATTGAATTGGATGCCTTGAATTGATGAAGATAAGAAATTGAGCCTCCTAGTGCTCTCTTAAATATAGAAAGCGATCACATTTGATTTCATGTTCCTCTTACAATGTAAATGGGTAAACTTGTCAAATCTTTCACATGCTACCAGCTTTTGGGTCAGCGCGCTATTTGAGAATGTTTTTGTTTTCAATTACGTTCCAGTTGTAAAAATGTTGATGTTTCAAAGCAATTGATTCCTTGACGTGCTTTTGTCCATTCGGTACGCGAACACTGTCGCTCGAATTACTTAATCGCGTTCCTCAGAAAGAGCAGTCGTCTAACATATCTTAACATAACATCAGAAGTATTGCATGCAATCGAAGGAAACACAGCCTGACTGTATCAGCTTTTACTCTGCTAGTCACTAGATCCAGCCAAAATGATTTTATTATGCATCTGATGGCGGGACAGGACGAGTTCAGTCACCCATGCCCGCTCACCGCATGCGGCCAACCAATCTGCCTTAAATCCTGTCTCAGAACTGGTTGAAATAGTCATGAAAAAAGAGTTTGCAATGAATCGGTTATAGCAAGATTTTGGTAACGTTTCGCTTCTGAACACAGAAGTTTCGTCAGACCAAGATTGTCGGCGTGCGTTATTTACACTTTTGCCTCCTGTAGAAACCCGAGAGGGCACATCAACCAATCAGGTGATGCGTGTGTGTGTTCGAAGTTATTTACTACAGAAACCCGAGAAGTTAAGGGTAGACATTACGTGCGGTGTATGTATTTCTGTCAGCCAATAAGAATTGGCAGTCGTACGAGTAAAATTTGAGTGTTATCAGGCATGAAGGTTTTCCTCGTTTCATGAATAAATGAAATTTTTCGTTTTTTTATTAAAAACACGTAAAACATATAAGATTGACAGGCATACAGTTGATTCCCAATGTGAAACAAACAAGCTCTCGCATAGATAGCAATTTTTCTAGATGACCTGAAGAGATAGTAAACAACCAAGCTTCTTTTCCAGAGCTTAGAACATATTCAAGATTCAAGATTCAAGAATTTATGGTCACAAAAAGCACAGCTTCACAATTACCATATCATAGTAAATATGCGTTCAATAAGAGTTATAAAAAAATAAATTATACGATGTCACGATGTCAAGTAATATGCTTACCCTGAGTCAAAACATGGGCATCGTCAAATCGTTATGTAACAAATAATTGTCCAAGGTTCGAGTGAATGTTTGGATACAGGGAGAGGTGATAATTGCTTCGGTAAGGGCATTCCACAGGAAACAGACACATACCGAATAGAAATTTCGGCGACAATTAGTACGGGAATGGGGAATTTGTAGTGCCGCCGAGTGGCTACGTGTAATTCCTGAACAAATGTTTAAGTGGATGATCTGGAGTATTCAATATCTTGTAAGTAATGATAACGTCCTCTTACCAGGTCACACTTTCATTTGTGAATTTAATTCTTTACTCATCTAGTGAAAAACATACGGTTAAATGGATCGTCCTTAAATTTCACATTTGTGGACAACATAGTATAACAATACAACAATAGAGTTAACCTCATATGAACGACCCGGTTGCTTAGTGCTAGTGAAATTGAGGTCGTAGAATGCCATGAGAATCTGATTAATAATGTACAATACCAATGCTGAATCTGTAAGAATTTTTCCCTGTGTGTCAATTTATCGACCCTGAGAGCTACCCATTAACAGCAACAAATTGTCGAGTACTGCTTACGTAGTCGAACACAAGTAGGGATTGGTGACTACAACCTCGCAACACCTGGAATCCGATCAGTTCGACAGATTGTTTTTCCTAGGTTCATACCAAATCCGAGACGGTGAGGCGATCAGAAACAGAGCGAAGTTTCTGAGACTCCTTCGCTGCAAACCTGGATGCTTGAAATCGCTCTTTAGATGACCTCACAATGCACGCGGTAATTTAGGCTGCCGCACACATAGAAGCTAACATCACTTTCCGACTTGGGCAAGCTTAAAATAGTCTGCCTAAAGTGATATTGGTACTGGAATGGATTACCGATCTGCAACACCTTGCATTTTTGGAAATTGAATTGAACTAAGAAAAGCACTGGACCGAGAACGGAACCTTGCGGTACACCACTGGAGGTATTAACGACTCCTTTCAATAGGTAAATGGACAACACCCGACGGTAATGAGTTTCATAAGAAAATAAATGCGCACCAGATGAAGGCACCGTCGATTGCGATGGCAATCCGTATTCGTTTGTACTGTAACAATTGTACCGAATGCTCAGTCATATTTTGTTTCGTTTACACGTTGTTACAGCCAGATGAATTCACATGGCGTGCACTCCACCTACCTAATCAGCTTAAAAATAAAACGTAACATTTTATTACCAACTGTCACACCTTCTCATCTGAAAGCATGAAATGTTTCTAAAATGTGTCGACCGTGAGGGGTCCATTTCAGACGTTCTGTGTTATCTTGGTTATGAAAACAATGAATACACTAACATGTGTGTGTAGTGTAGATCGTGAATGAAATGTAGCAGGTTTTTTACTCTGTCCGTGTCTGTTTTAGTTGGAACAGTTTACCTTCAACCGTTGCTCACGCCACTAACTTGGAAAAATAGATGCACCACTAAGTTCAATAGAAACACTACCAAGTCAATCAGTTGTTGACATGTTTTAAACAATTTCAGCAGATACGATAGATCACGGTGTTCCAACAGTACAGTCCGTGTCTGTTTTAGTTGGACATTCGCATACCGCATTGTTCGTCATAAACTCATCGAGTTATGACGCGAAAACCTCAACAGATTCTGATCGTGTGATTTCGTCCCAAGCTGCAGCATTTTACATTTCGAAACTGCGGGGACGAAAGCCCGTGTATACTACAGCCCGCGTCGCCGAGGCTGATGGTGTTGATTTGGCCTTGCAAACCACTAACTTACATGACTTTAAAACGAAATTAGACGAATTTTTATTGCATTATTCGTTCCCAGAACACTTATATACTGTTTAATCTATGTTTCTTCTATTGTTTTTATTAAGCACTTAAATTCAATTTTCAACCATCCTATGGTTGTTGTTAACTTGTTAGCTTTTAACCATTAACAAACCTTGAGTGGTAACTTGACCAACTAGCAGGGTTTTGACATAGTCAGGGGGCCGCTAATGCCGACAACATTGCGGTACCACACGCAAACCCAAGTCAACTTAACAACACATCGCGTCACATGAGCAAAAGTACAATTACTAAAAGGGGCTAACTATCAACAAATAATACATAGAGGAAGAGCCCGGTATACTCGGCTTAGGCAAGGCCATTAAATAATTGTTTTATTATGCATCTGATGGCGGGACAGGACGAGTTCAGTCACCCATGCCAGCTCACCGCATGCGGCCAACCAATCTGCCCTAAATCCTGTCTCAGAACTGGTTGAAATAGTCATGAAAAAAGAGTTTGCAATGAATCGGTTATAGCAAGATTTTGGTAACGTTTCGCTTCTGAACACAGAAGCTTCGTCAGACCAAGATTTTCGGTACGAACAGTGTTAAGATTTAAATGACATTTTCTTGACCAATCCTGGATTCGCTAAGATAGACAGGCGAGATCAAGACACGCCGAGGTCATGGCCACAAAGACCGAGCACATAAAAGAAAGACAGGTACGTAAATTCAGCACTTTGTTAACTTCAAAAGATAAATGTACCTCTGCTAGTTCTTTTGATGACAGTAGTCGACCATATTCTAAGGCAATTAATTTATCAGATAGGCCGCTATCGCAAACTGAACAAAGACAGTTGGAAAAGGGCTTGAACTTCTCTATAATTATAAATATCTTAAAAGCTGAGGATGTTATTCCATGCGTAGAATCCGCCTTCAACCAGCTACCTGAAAATCAGGCAGATGCACTGCGAAACGGTATATCTAGTATTATCATAAAACAACAACCAGAAAGGATGAACCTTACGCGAGATGAACAACAAGCACTACTTAAATTCTGAAAAGAAGAGGACATAGTGATCATTAAGGCAGATAAAAGCAAGTTAACCGTGATTCTTTCTAAAATGATTATAGAGATAAGGCAGAGTCACCTTGCTGAAGGTCCGTATCTAGTTATTGACAACCGTAGAGCTACGACCATTATGAATAACCGTAAGACTGTTGTTCCAAAATCTGCTCAGATACCCAGGTTCTATGGACATCCGAAGATACATAAGGTATGCGTTCCCTTGAGGCCCATTGTGACGACAGTTGATCCCCAACCCAACAGATTCTGATCGTGTGATTTCGTCCCAAGCTGCAGCATTTTACATTTCGAAACTGCGGGGACGAAAGCCCGTGTATACTGAATTCCATTCCATTTAGACGCGTCGCCGAGGCTGATGGTGTTGATTTGGCCTTGCAAACCACTAGCTTACATGACTTTAAAACGAAATTAGACGAATTTTTATTGCATTATTCGTTCCCAGAACACTTATATACTGTTTAATCTATGTTCTTATATTGTTTATACACTTAAATTTCAATTTTCACCATCCTATGGTTGTTGTTAAGCTTGTTGCTTTTTAGACCATTAAAAACCTTGAGTTACCTTGAAACCACTAGCATGGTTTTGACCTAGGTCAGTGGTCGCTATGCCGACAACATTGCTGTAACCACACAGCAACCCAATTCAACTTAACACAGCGGTCAACATGAGCAAAAGTACATTACTAAAGGGGCTAACGAACAACAAATAATACATAGGCAGACCCGGTATACTCGCTTAGGGCAAGGCCATTAAAATAATGGTTTTATTATGCATCTGATGGCGGGACAGGACGAGTTCAGTCACCCATGCCCGCTCACCGCATGCGGCCAACCAATCTGCCCTAAATCATGTCTCAGAACTGGTTGAAATAGTCATGAAAAAAGAGTTTGCAATGAATCGGTTATAGCAAGATTTTGGTAACGTTTCGCTTCTGAACACAGAAGCTTCGTCAGACCAAGATTGTCGGTACGAACAGTGGTAAGATTTAAATGACATTTTCTTGACCAATCCTGGATTCGCTAAGATAGACAGGCGAGATCAAGACACGCCGAGGTCATGGCCACAAAGACCGAGCACATAAAAGAAAGACAGGTACGTAAATTCAGCACTTTGTTAACTTCAAAAGATAAATGAACCTCTGCTAATTCTTTTGATGACAGTAGTCGACCATATTCTAAGGCAATTAATTTATCAGATAGGCCGCTATCGCAAACTGAACAAAGACAGCTGGAAAAGGGCTTGAACTTCTCTATAATTACAAAAATCTTAAAAGCTGAGGATGTTTTTCCATGCGTAGAATCCGCCTTCAACCAGCTACCTGAAAATCAGGCAGATGCACTGCGAAACGGTATATCTGGTATTATCATAAAACAACAACCAGAAAGGATGAACCTAACGCGAGATGAACAACAAGCACTACTTAAATTCCGAGAAGAAGAGGAAATAGTGATCATTAAGCCAGATAAAAGCAAGGTAACCGTGATTCTTTCTAAAATGATTATAGAGATAAGGCAGAGTCACCTTGCTGAAGGTCCGTATCTAGTTATTGACAACCGTAGAGCGACGACCATTATGAATAACCGTAAGACTGTTGTTCCAAAATCTGCTCAGATACCCAGGTTCTATGGACATCCGAAGATACATAAGGTATGCGTTCCCTTGAGGCCCATTGTGACGACAGTTGATCGCCAACCCAACAGATTCTGATCGTGTGATTTCGTCCCAAGCTGCAGCATTTTACATTTCGAAACTGCGGGGACGAAAGCCCGTGTATACTGAATTCCATTCCATTTAGATTCGAATTGGCTAAGCACCTTGCTCAGCTTTTGAAACCACTGATTGGAACAAGAATTCTTCTATTAAGAACTCGTTTGATTTTGTTCGTCGCTTAAGTACCGTAACAGTTGGGGAGGATGAGCTGATGGTTGGTTTTGACGTATGCTCCTTGTTCACGAATGTTGACACTACAAGCGCTTTCGAATTATCGAGGATGTCACTCAACTCCTATATGACCTTGAAGGATCGTATCAACTAGAGTGTACAACAAATCATCAACGGTGTAGCAATTTGTCTAAATATGAATCATTTCTTATTATATGGACAAGCGAAACGATGTTCTATTGATGGGCTCACCTATTTCCCCATTGCTGGCGAATATGTACATGAAGCACTTCGAAGAGATAGCTTTGAGTAACGAAGCGTTAAAACAAAAAAATTTGGTAGCGCTATGTCGACAATTCATTCGTCATCATAAAGCGAAACAGACTAGAAGCATTTCATAGTTAACTCAATGATTTAAATCCGAAAATCCAGGTCAGAAAAGAAACCGAGTCTACGGATGGAACACTTCCGTTCTTGGACTAACTCGGCAAGATAGCGACAAGATAAGAACAAAGGTATATTGAAAGCCAAACGACACGGATGTCATTTTCAGTTTCACATCTGGGCACCATAAAAGGGTATTTCAGTCCGTAGCAAAATCGATATTCTACAAGGTTGACCGCCTCTCCAGCGATGATGCGATAAGAGACTAGCTCACGAAGAAGTCAGTCGCCGACTTGCAAATCATGGTTACACCAAGAGCTTAATTAAGCGCCAATTGAACCGAGTTAAGCGTCCGCAACCGAAAACGGAAAATGTTTGGTGGACTACGGTATCTCTACCCATATATCAAAAGCGCCTCCGAACGCATAAGTCAAATCTCAAATAACGAAGAAGAAGTATTAGAGTAACATATAAGGGAGGTAGAACTCCCCGCTCCGTATTAATACATCTCAATGATAAGACTCCTCTGGGTTGTGCGGGTGTTTATATTGGGCAAACGTCTAGAGAACTTTGAACATGGGCTAACGAACATAAGGAAGGTAAAAATTGAAATGTAAGTATATAAACAAGATGAGAAATTAAATTAAGCAGTATATAAGTGTTGGGGAAACGAATAATTCAATAAAAATTCGTTAAATTTCGTTTTAAATTTGTGCAATCTAGTGGAAGGTTAAAGGTAAACTGTTCCAAGTAAAACACACGGACAGAGTAAAATACCTTCTACTCTTTAGGCGGGAATGGGATACCACCAGCACATATTCATGGGTCCGATAATTTCTCGTAACCCTTCGCGCGAATAAATCGTGTAAGGGACGGTTCGTGGTATGGAATGTTTTGTAATGTAAGATAAGTTCTCCTCTCCTCGTCGATAGGAAAAGTCGAACAGATTCAGTTGAGTTATCCTTTCTTCATAAGGCTTGTTTCGGATGCTGAGAACTAGTTTTGTTGAGAGGTGATAGATTCGCTGCATAAGTTCCACATCATTCTTGAGCCACAGAGACCATGACTGCACACCGTATTCCGTGGCTGGTCTCAAGTATGTATTCATGATCATCGGGAATATCTTAGGCGAAACTTCCCAAATACCCGTTTGCGTAGATTAAGGAGACGTGTTGCCTTTGTAGAGGAATTGTTAGTTTGATGTGATAGTCAGGACAGGGAACATGAGTAAGTAGCGGTCAACCCACCACCACCTATTTGACCTTACCGCTAAACAGCCTATAGTATTAGACAATAGACACGTTAACGGGCAGACGCATAATTTTGTTCTCTGATACTTTTGAATATTACTCGTCACTCGCTGGATTATTCTTACACCATTCGATTTCGCTTGAAGAGATCTATTAAACTCAATCATTTCTAGTGTCCTGTGATCAATATTTCGGAAGTTACTATTTTCCACATCACCGTGGAAATTGTGTGCGCGAGCAAAATTTGTTTTCGCTGTTTTGACCAATATCGTTCGGAAGACCTTCTCCTGCTGAATTCAACTA
>JACCGJ010015763.1:0-22454 GCA_013407085.1 Atriophallophorus winterbourni
CACCCGCTTTCCAAGCCAAAGGTACCTTCTCAAGAAAAGTCTGAGCACGACCACAAACAGTGGAAATATCTAGCCGAAACAATTGGTATTGAAAATACCGTACTTGTGGATGCTTTTAGGATACTGCGGTCTGCCAACTATAAAGCGCAAGGTCCTAGCCCTTCAAAGCTAACCTTCTTCACAACCGAAATGACTGATACTATCAAAAGTGAATGGAAAGCTAATAGAAAAAACCTACCCCCAAACGTCAAGTTGAGCTTGCCCAAGGTAATAGCCGGTAGCAAGCAAACGGATAGTACCGACCCTCAAACGCCTAGTGATGATGTTCAACCTGAATGTCATGTGATGGCTCCAAAAAACTTGAGCATTCCGACTCTAACCGAGTCGGCCCTTTGATAACTTTCAATGATTTAAACACCACAAACTTTATAAGATGTTTATATACAAATGCACAAAGCCTTCCAAACAAATTAGCTGAGCTAACCGGGATATGTTCGCGCTACTCACCTGACATTATCGCCATTACAGAAACATGGTATTCTTCCCAATTGATTGAAACGGAGATATCAATTCCAAATATGAATTTGATAAGGAACGATCGAGAGAGAAGTGGTGGTGGTGTTGCTCTTTATTACCATATCGACTCCAGTGCCATCCAATAGACAAGACAGAATTAACGCTCGAGGATACAATTTGGTGCTCTTTAACGTTGATGTCTGGTGAAGTTTGCATTATTGGTGTGGTCTACCGTTCCCCTTCATCTACGGAATCGTACAACGAAAGGTTGATCCAAGTGCTTCAGCGCTTGACTCGCACCCAGCAAGCAACGACACTTATTATGGGTGATTTTAATCTGTCCACCCTTTATCTCAGAGACGATCACTCCCCACAAACGCTAGAATACCGATTCAGAGAGGTACTAGATTCAGTTCCGTGATACAACCATGTTCAAGAATGTACCCGGAGGAGAGGTTCTGACCGCCCCTCTGTCTTGGATTCGGTGTTAACATCGGAAGAACAATCTATCGAAGCGATCGAATTCCAGGCTCCGCTTGGTCTTAGCGAGCATTCAGTGCTTGTGTTTGACTATGTTTGCAGTACTCAGCAATCGCTTGCTCCGAATGGGGTGGTTCGACGGGTAGATGAATTGGCCCTGAGTAAATCGCTCGTGGAGATTCCGCATTTTCAGATGGACAACATAAGCCCTGACGCGCAATGGAACGAACTTGTAGGTTTTCTGAAACTGAAGATAGACGAGAACTCACAGATCGTTCAGAAAAGGTGCGTCCATGAACTCCGTTTTGTTGTCCGCAGCAGAACAAAAAAGTGGATAGCAATGAAGCGAGCAGCGTGGGTGCAGCACAAAGCCAACAATACTTCTACTTCTTGGCAACAGTTCCGTATGTTACGCAACAAAGTGACTGCACTTATTCGAGAGGATAAGGAAGCGCACCAATTGATGCTGCTGTCAAAAATGGAACCCAACCCAAAATCACTATACAAAATCATGAACGCGAAAGCGAAAGTCAAACCAGGTATTTTTCCCATCCAGAATGGTGAAAAACTTACTGAAACAGCGTTGGAAACCGCAAATGCTCTAGCAGTTTACTATTATAAGGTGTTCGTGCCAAAGGTTTTAGTGGAACGTTCTGAGTATTCAATTGAAACAGGAATCGAAACGTTGTGCGATATTTCAATAAATCCAATGATTGTTGCAAGTTATTTGCTCAAACTATAGGTAAGAAAATCCCCAGGAGCGGATGGCATCACACCGGATGTGCTCAGGTTCTGTCACCGTCAGCTTTGTGAACCGCTCTCCAGCCTGTTTAACAATTCGTTGCTTAAGAGAGTTGTACCGAATGAATGGAAGTCCGGCGTGATAACACCTAACTTCAAAGGCGTTTGTCGATCTGACGCTGCAAATTATCGTCCCGTCACACTTTTACCTGTTATTGCTAAGCTCATGGAACGTATAGTCTCGGAAAGAATAGTTGCACACTTCGATTCGCATAATTTGTTTTCGCCAGCGCAGCATGGATTTCGATCACACCGATCTTGTCTCACAAATCTTCTCCTCACGTTAGACGACTGGACAAAGGAGATGGATAAAAGTTCCTGCATCCACGTCTGTTACCTCGACATTTCGAAAGCTTTTGACAGAGTCAATCATCATTTGCTTATTCAAAAACTGATGCGTTTAGGAATATGTGATCCACTCCTCTCATGGTTGTGCGACTATCTGTCAGATCGCGACGCCCGAGTTAAAGTTAACGGAGCGCTATCCCAAACGTTCAAAACCACCAGTGGAGTCCCACAAGGGTCTGTGCTGGGCCCGCTCCTCTTTCTGTTGTACATAAATGATTTACCCCCCCCCTCATATCGTCCAAAATGGTCCTGTTCGCGGATGATATGAAAATTTGGACGCCAATAAGTTCTGAAGAGGACTGTGAGAAACTGCAAACGGATTTGGACAGCGTGTCGAATTGGGCGGCCATGAATGACATGTCATTCAACATACAGAAATGTAAGATGCTCCATCTTGGCAAGAATGTTCCTTGGACATATCGATTGGGAACTGAAAACCTAGCATGGAGCTCGTTAAAAAAAGATCTTGGAGTGTGGATTAGCGGGAACCTGAAGAGCACAGCGCACTGTCAGAACATATATCGACGAGCAAACAGATTGTTAGGTATCTTTCGAAGAATATTTGGAAGATTCTCTCTGGTAACGTTACCAAGGATAATGAATGTCTACCTTTGCGCTACGATGGAGTATGCGGTAGAGGTGTGGGCTCCTTGGCTGCGAAAGGATATTGCTCTCTTCGATAAAATCTATCACAGAGCAACAAAGTTAGTGATTGGTCTTCGCAATGTTCCGTAAACCGAAAGATTGCGACGTCTGGGTCTATGTGACTTTACCCAAAGGAGGATACGACGCGATATTATTCTTACTTATAGAATTGTGTCTACCGAAGGACATCCACTAAAACACTTGCTTGATGTGTGTGATGGGAAAGTGACACGCGGTCATTCCTTATCCCTTTACGTCCCAAGTTCCCGTATTGACTGTCGGCGCCATTTTTTCGCCGTACGTGCTATATTTCTTTGGAATTCCCTACCCCAACATGTGGTGGACTCTCCTTGTCTGGCGGTGTTTGAAGCTAAATTGGACTTACCTATGCAAAAGAATAACATTCGTGAGCCTTACATTTGATATTCACTTTTGATTTTATACTATTGTAATTTTCATGTTTTATTCATACCGTAATCCTGTGGTGTTGTAAAGTATTAACTTTTTTAACCATAAATCCTTGAATCCTTGAATCCTTGAATCACTATCAACGTTTGGTACATCGACATCTTTTCAAATAACTTTGACAAATTTATCAATGCGCCTAAATACGGAATTGAAAACGAGAGAAACGTTGTATGCGCAGTTGGTGAAGTTAAGCTATGGTAAGATTCATCTCTGTCAACTGCGAAACTGCCTGATTTCTCTTCGCCACTTTGAAATGAATCATTTCGGTTAAAATTTTGTTGACCTCGTGAACTGATGCTTCTAAGCTGCCAGGCTCATGGTGGATGATGTGCGATTTAGTTTGAGTTCACTTTCACCGAAGCTCGGACGAGATTGTTTCGTCCATGTTAGAGACAGAAAATAAATTGAGAATTTATGCGGTTAAAATGCCTTCACATATGAATTATATATCCAGGATCAATGTGCAAAATGTATATTTGTTGTATATCAATAAACTCACGGGGTATGTGGGTAATAATAATTAAAATTGTTTAAGTCAAATCCCAATAAGTTTTTGCTAGTAGTCAAAGTCGGTCAGTGAAGATAACATATTCCAAAATATGTTATGTTGACCGATGAAGCAGTTGGATGGAATTCAATTTGTGGCTTCAAGTTTAAGGCGAACATTCGTACTCTAAATGTGTGCAGCAGCGAGATTGTCTTGAAAATCATCAGGTGCTCCAGGTTTTATCTAGCGTGACAAATTAGATATGATTTTTTTCCTTTGACACACTGTGTGGCACCGCACTACAAAATATACGTTTTTGGATGAATGATTTATGTTTCTGTTCAAAGTCACAAGTTTATTATTTTCTATTAACCTAAGGCACAAGTAGACGCTGAGATGTGAACGTTTTTCAACATATTAATAATAATATTAATTCAATTGGTCATATGATTTCGTATCCTCACAAGTATTAATCAAAAGAATGTTAACTGCATAAGAAATTTGTTCAGCTGAACATTTCATCGTTTGTTATGTACATCGTACAAACGGACAGCGTGCTGAGTATTCTATGGTTTATTCAGAGTAATTCAAAGTAATTTAAAGATGTAATGCTCCAAAAGCAAAAAATTAACAGCAAACATTGATTACAAATTTCGGGAATACATAAAAATACAAATGTTCATCAGCATCTTGTATAAACCAAACGTTAGCGACAAACGCTGATAATCTTAACACTACAAGCGGCTGCATCTAAACTGATGTAAAAAGCTGTAGGTTATGTTCCATAGGTTTGTCAATTGAAAATATATCTGCGATCGCTTCAGAGGAGGCCTCATCTTTGGGCTGTGGGTTAAATTTATTGCTGCTCAATATAATTGCGTTAGTTGTCCCCACCAATGCGGCCTTCATCTCATAATGTTTACTTCATTTTGAATAATGGCATTCTTTGATGCAATTAGTGCTGCCCCCTATTTCATTTCGGTCCTCAACGATCTTGTCGACTGTTAACAAACGTAAACAGTAAAAGAATTATTAGCGACAACGCGTGCAGTTCCACCTCGACTTCAGATGGCGGCATTAAAGATCAGTGTCCCGATACGAGCGAGTTTTATGTCGTTATATTGTACAGGGTCTGTGTAAATAATGCTGTGTTATACCGACGTGGGTGTTAAAATAGCGTGGACATATAATGCAATATATTGTTTCTTGATCACTATATCCTGCTTGGACAATTCGAAGCAAATCCCCCGGACGTTTCTATTTTATTACGAATATTACTACCATTAATACTACAAATACGATAACATTTATTTAATGAATTATCCCGCTTACAAGATGATTTTATACATACGATTCCATGAAAGGACAACGTTTGGAACTTAAAATAACGAAATAAATCTGTTTAGAATTTATCGGTCAATCTCATGAAGCAATCAAAGATTTTCAGTGAGCCATGAAGCTCATGGACATAAACATCAACAATGTGTCGTCGAGTAAGACAACATTGTACATAATTTTCCAATTCTTCACCTAAACCAATATATTAAAGGTTGAGACAATACGTTCAATACGCTCCACATCATACACCATCCTTATTAGCATGTATGGGATAGACTTGTTCTTTTTACGTGCCCAAGTGGACAAAATCAGTCCTGGATCGGAATCGTTCATCGTCCATTATAAATGCAAGCACATCATTCACAGCCATCAAGCCAGATATATATTAGCTTGATTAGAGCGGTACCAGGACCTGCTATAAAACTTCTACTCTGTGAAGAAGAAGAAGATCGTGGACAAGTTTGCAAACTTCGTTTGAAAACACTTAGATACTCAATTACTAATTATGGAAGAGTTTATACTTCCTCAAGTATTTAACAGAGTATATCATCCACCACACTAACAAAGCTACACATTTCGCGATCTGTTCGATCCCCTTAGCATGTATTGTCATGTTTTCATATACAGTCAACAATAATTAGCAACAGACATGTATCTTAGACATGGTCATATTCTCCCGTAAACACAACTTATATGAAGTGTACTACTCTGAAAATATATGGGTGCAACAACAGTGCACGCATTGCACAACCCTTACCGATTAGATCACTTAATATTTTAATTTAAATGTAACGTAATTCCCGAAACATTAGAGCATATAACTCCATTTCATAAATTGTAGTCGCACTAGAAAATTAATTTTGAAAGTGTAATTCAGCATTAACTATACATAATGTCGCCAGAACTGAATAAAACTTGTTAGGCGTACGCGAATTGCAGTACTAATTCACAAATAGCACCCGAGAGGATAGTCAATATCACCAATTTCTGTTTGTAGTTAGAATGCAAAGAATTTCCCGGACTGTTCTATAAAATGAAACACGACAAAAGCTTAAAGACCTTGTTTTTCCAATCATGACAAATAACTTACTACCTGTTTCATATCATTTTACATCGAATCCCCTAATGGTGTCACAAGAGATTGGTACAAGGTCCGGTACTGTTTTGCTGTACATCAATAAACTTATGAAAATCGTGTCTGTTAATTTTGTTGCAGAAGATGCTCAACACGAGACAGTGCAATGGAACGACCACGGTGTCTTTATAAGCGGAAGAGTGAAGAGCTGTATACTATGAAAATGTACATACAAATAAGCTTATGGCGTGCATGATATGTCTCGATGTTTATTTGGACTATTTTCATTCGAAACGTTCTATGAGTTTATTAATAAGTATGTAAAACCAGCGTTTGATTTCTTAGAGCAAGTTTGTGCATTAAAGTTACAAAGTACTTCGAGTTGATCGATATGATTTTGGAAGATCAACTAAAATGGAGCTCTCTCTTATTAAACGCCATTTTGAGCTGGAAATGGTGCTAATTAATTTTGATACACTGGCTCAAAAAACCTTTAATCCGGTTAAATTTGCACTAAACATTTACAGGAGTGACCTCCTGTTGGCATTCGAAATAATGCATACTGAACACCATCCCATTAACATATGTTAAATCTCAATGACCTTACTCGAACACGAAAACATTCAAAGCCATTAATCATTCCGCATTCTCGATTGAACATTCGTAAAAAATACTTCTTGGCACGAATTTGTTTCACTTCTAATTTTTTGCATGAAAAACTCTAAAACTCGGAATCCGTTGTGTTTTACGCTTCTAAACTCGATTAGTATCTGACGAATCATGCGGTATGTGACTGTCCCTATTGATTTCCGTTAGGTTTTGTAGTTTTACCCCATATACCTCATCATTCTATGGTTATTGTTGAGCTCAAAACGTTTTAGAAAATAAACGTTTCTGATTTTTCAGTTCTGATTTGTAAAAGTTCTATCCAGGAGAGGCGTCGCTTCTTAATTCGCTCGTAACTGTAAGGCATTGTATAATAAACAAGCTTGATATATTTATGCTTAATAATTCCACCCTAAAAAACAGGTCACATTATCTAAGTGCTGGGAATCTAAGCAACATCTTACTTAAGTAATGCAACTTAACTTGATATTTCTCTTAACGAATAATCGATTGCAATACCGATAAAGTAAATGACAATTTTGACTAATGCGGATCTTTGCAACAACTCAATTTTTTTATGTTTCTAATACAAATATACTAGGATTTTGTACAGCTATAAGCTTTTTATTCCTAAATGCTTGAATCCTGAATAATGAAACAACCTCCTAAGTAATGTGTTGCTGACATCCCCCTTATTTACACAACACTTCCGATTTCTGGCTGTTTGCTGTCATCTGGCGGAGAAAGTAAGAATAGTTTCAGAAACAACCTTTAGTTTTTTCGGGGACATTTATGCCGAATTTGGCCAGTATGATATATAAATGGCTCCAATATTCTTGAAATCAATATCCCAAGTTTTTCGTACCCAGTATGTTTAACTTAACAAAACAGGCGTAAAAGGTGATAGGTTATATAAGACCATGCGCCACTTCGACTCGTCTGCAGCGAAACTCGAAATTGATTACGTTTATATTTTGCAGTTAAACATTTGTCATAATGATAATACCACACGTTTAACGTGTTTGCTGTATTTTAATTGGCTATTCGAAATACATTCACATATATAAGCCAGTTAGCAAACATATCTAAGATGTTCACAACTAAAAAGATGAATTTCGCGATAGTCGTCGTAACACTTTTCGGCAAGTATATATGTGAATAAAATGATCTTGAAATTTTTTTATTTTAATATTATATATTAGTGTCTATTTCTTACGCAAAAATAAAATGTGAAGCATAAATAAAACGAATGGCATATCCTACATGCCAATCTGTTTCAAGAGCATGCAGATCCTGATCCTACTACCCCTAACTATTGAGTGCAAACAGCACGAAACCGGCCGTGAGGTGTGTGTGATGGAAATGCAGGCAAACGAGCGTATTAATACAAGTCAATATATTAGCTGATCTATTTTTATTGAGCATGCATTTTAAACAATAGGTAAGTAACCGGCGATAATAACATGTTCGTTTATCTGGATTTACATTTTTAGATATCATGTTCAAAGTGGCATATGTCCAAATGAATATAAGTGAGTTTAATATTCGATTACATCCACGAGATGACATTCATTTTCAATAAGCGTTCATTCCAAGCAACGAAATACTTAACATTTCGCTATTTTGTAAAATTCATTATTTCACATGTAGTTGAATGTAATGTAATCTACTAGGAATAGACTACATATTCAAAAATTGTAGAGATTTGTCTTTCAACAGCATATTGACATCACGTGAATTAACGTATCAACGTGTCACGCGCAGAGCATAAGCAGTTATTCAAAAGCAGATTTATCATCAAATATTCGGTCTAAACTTTTTGTCTGGTATAGAAAGTGTTATTATCGTTACGATATTTCCATTTGCTTCTAGGTGACTGTGATGTACATTGGTTTATGAAACTAAAAATGGTTACTGGTTTGTATAATCCAACCTTTGATCAGCAGCTGACTAGACTTGATTTGTGCACTCTTGAGCGAAGGCGCTTTAGTTCTGACGTTATCATGACATACCGAGTAATCCATACGGCGTCGCGCCCACTAATAAATTTTAAATTGATTTTAACCTTTGGACTCGTATTCACAAACTGTCCCTACAACTAACACATTTCAGATTACCGCCCGAAATTGTTTCCTAGTCAAATGAAATGATTTCAAACGAAGGTTTCTGTGTTGGACACAGTGTGCTGAAAAGCCTTAGCGCCTACATTTCACACACACAAATCATGAAATACAACTTTACCCGAAGTTTTATAATCGGTCAGAATCTACCTACTTCATGTCAAAATAAGAATTACTGTTGCTTTTTCTAAAAAACACAATGACGCAGTCATAAAAGCACAATTTATTTAACTCATACGTATTTAATGTGATATGATAGAGCTATTTGATTTTTTCACCATAAATCTTGAATCTAGTGAACGATGTAACCGAGCAGACGTTGCTTCAATTTCCAACATTTGTTAATAAATCATACCATCAACAGTGCTAAAATATGAGCCAGCTTTCATCAAATTCAGACATTAAACCTTTGAATAAAGGAATGGCTTGATAGATCAAATACTAAATGCATTGATTTAAAATTCAATTTTCTACTGTAAGCACGTCAGTCAGACGTGCTTCCATTGCTTCGTTATTTAATCTTATCTGTTTCATTTTTTATAGCATTTTTGGATGATACTTCACTTTTCGGTAAGCATTGCTAGCCAAAAAACAAAATTCCTTTTCTCAGTTTGAATTTGTAATATTTCCCTTGAATTCAGGTGGCTACTACGGAAGTAAGAATTATTCTGCAAACGACGAATTTCAGTTTATAGATTGATGTATTCCATAAATGTTGTAGCAGCGGAAGCAGAATTTGGATATTGTAAAATTAACGAGTCACGTTTACAAATATATTGCATCCGAAATGTATTAGAGTGGGTGAATGCACTTTCCATCAAAATTGATTGATGCTTGCTTACTGATATAACACCACACATAAAAAGTGGATTGATAATTGCTCAATTTCATGCAAATAACACAAGACAGGTTTCGTTTTGTGAGCAGTCGTCGGGTACGGAGAGTACGATGGAGATCCGCTTGTGCCTGAAACAGTGGCGGAATGGCAAACAAGTAAAGCTGTTATGCCACTGTTGGATAATGTTGTTAAGACCAACATATTCAGTCACATTTTCCCACACACTTGCAGTGATGTATTTTCTGAAATAAGGAAACTGATTATTGCAAGATATTTTGACCACAAAATTAGAAAATATAAGAAAATTCTCGTGTCACAATCGAGAGTATAGGTTTTAAATTTGCACTTCAAAATATGATAAATGACGATCGCCTGAGACAACAGTGCCTAAGGACTGTTTCACAAAGGAAAATTCCGGGATGTCTTATTCTTCCATATACATTTCTGAATTTTAATGTCCCGTTCATGCATATATTTTCTAAATTTGTTTTGTTTTCAACATACGAGTTTTTTGTTGCATGTTGTAAGTACTACACTCTCAACGTTACTCCAGCAACCAATTTGTGATGACTTATTGCGCTTTTGTAATGAATTTCGCAACTGTCCATTGATGTTTTTGTTTTCAGATCCCAACCTGACAATTATCTGATAAATAATTATGATATAGTTTATGGGATTTACATAATTGAATGCTTATATATGCTATTCCATGGCATCGGGAATAACATATATCATAAAGTGAAAATCTTATAACACATGCGACTTTAATACTTTTCTCATATTTTTAATTATCAAAGTAATTCAAGGTGAGATTTAATAAAGATAATAATAATATTATTAGTTATATTAATAATAATCATAATAATAATCATAATACATTGTTTTCAAATGCTTTGCGGATGGAGCTACACGAATTAGATTATCGTGTTTACTGCGAATCTCAATGTGGCTTTCGCAGTAAAAAAAATCGACAGTAGTGGTGATATTCTCCCAAAAGCTAATTCGAGAAAATATGTTAGAAACGCTATTAAGTTGAAAGCATTTTTCAAAGATTTGGAGAAGGCTTCCGACGAGGTTAAAGAAAATCAAATTCCATATTCTTGATCGCTTAGACTGCTCTGTAAATCAACATGAACGAATAACGAATATGATTGAAACGGTAATGTTTAATAAGAAATTTTATGAGTGCCATTCACATTCGAAATTGAATAAATGTACACTTAAATTTTCTGTTGTATTTGTATATTTCTCTTACTTTAAAATTTGTAGACGCGAAAATTATCGAAAGCTCGAAGAATAGCAGCTTTTGGTAAAATCGATAATGTGATACATTGTTGTCACGACCGGAGTGGTTTTGGGGATGGGCTCGTAATTTTAAATATGCTCTAATTGCGCGATTTTCATAGAGCTTCTGAGAAAGAAGTCCAGTCTGCAAGTCTACTCCTGTGTGACCCGGCGGAATTGCTCCAAATGACAGGTGAAAGGTGGAAGGTAGGTGACTGGCTCCTTCAAAACGGCTTTCTTCGGTTTGGTGGAGCTCAAAATTTCGACAAGTCGGTCCACATAGGGGACGGAAAACCCTTATCTCGAACCTTCACTTCTTCTGTGTAGCTACATTCAATCATGCGCATAACTCCAGAGTCAAATTTGAGCAAAAATCCGAAGCCAAAGTCCCGTTAGGCGATCTGAAGTTGTATTCAACTAGGTCATGTCAACCGCTTCGTTGTCAAAATTTTTTATCCTAGCAATTTCGTTGGTTCCAGTGTTGCTGTGGATCAGCAGCACTTGATGCATGGGCAACGACTAGTTCTCCATTATTAACTGCGCTGGCGTATATCTAAACGCACCAATCGGGAGGAAACTTCATTCTGTTTATGTATAATAACGCGGGATGCAGATGATATTGCTGGACTAGCGTAGAGCTTATAGCCCGACGCTGCTTACGACGGTAAAAAAATATGGTCAGGTCTCATTGCAGATGATTCTCGGGCCTCGAGCCTTGGAGCCTCAGTCAATAAGGTGTAGTATCGCCACAGTGTATCATCCTAATTGGTTGCGTGTGGATTAGTTATCAAGCGATAAACAGACTATATTTTCTCAGCACCAGCGAAACAACTAATTAAACAATAAATGTGAGATCTGCAGCAAAGAAACTGGAATATACGGTCCATTCTCTCAGGAGTTTATGACAACGTATTGAATATCAGAGTCGTAAGAGAAATTGATATAATTAACAATAAGCTTAAAAGGCTTGATGTTAATGCCCAGCATTCAACTTGGTCAGCAAGGAGAGTCTTTTCAAATGGATCGATCTGATTGGCTTCCCCAACGACAGATGAAAGTCTTTATTTCCTTTCAATTTCGTATGGAGGGCTCAGTCCATTGTAACGGTTGCAGTTCAGAATCCTTCGAAACTCGCCGAGTCTTCAAACAATTGTGTGATTTGCTCCCATTCTTTCAGGCATTTTCAAGGCTCTGCATCCTGATCTCTCTTTTAGGTCGAGAACTGAAGGCATTTACATACGCACGCGAAATGATTGTAGTCGATAATTGACTGTTTTTTGACGCCATGTACGGCGTGCAACTGACGCTGATCAACCGAGTTCTGTCTATCGTTGCAAGCGCTGCAGGTAAGATTGTTCCTGCAGAATCGAAAGGTTAAGTCATTCGGAAAGCTGCGATTGTGATGTAAATCCATGAGCGACATCGGCTGACGGAGGAGAATAAATAAAAAATTGAATGAATCTGCTTTTGATCGAAGGACATTGCGAAAAAACGTTTTGCTGATAAATTTCATAAATTGCAACAAGGCTGCATATTCGATCGATACTTACAATGTTTTAACCTCAATAGAAATTATCTGCGAACAAATGTTTCTCGATTTCATGAAATCGTTTTGCTTTACAGAATTATTGATGCACGCGAACGTTGCCGTGGATGAAGATATTCAACTGGCTATGAATTTCGGTACAACACAGGATGTTCTTCAAAGACGTTTAAGGATGGTATGTAGTTTTCTATCAATACTAATTTTAATTCCTCAGCTAACAGTTGTGTGTCTAATCAGTATCAGTTGAAGAGCAGTTGGACAATTGTAATATAAATGAGGATTAAAAATTTACATCATGATGGATTATGACAAACTTTGCACCTTTCGTTCCAGATAAATATTTCAAACCTTATTCAACTGACTTTACAACGTTACGCGTACGACAGAGAAAGACGTGTTTTGCATTTTGTTGCTAAAATTCGTGTTTCAATCCGGAAACAAGGCTCTGAAATCCCGAAAGTTTCTGTCGATTTTGGTTTCAAAGTCGATATTGAAAGACCTGAATACAATGTGGTGTCCATCACTCCTGAGGATCTCACATTATCATATAGTGAGTGAAACCTTATATGAATGGATAGATTTCGATTACAATTTGTACGTTGACGAGATATAGATTGAGGTCGATACTATGATAAACAAATTGTTTGATTCCAGATAAAGAAAATGTAGGAGAATATCGTGAGTTTAAATTTACATTCAGAAAAAAAGATAATTACTGAGAAATTTCTTTTGATTAATATCAGGGTAAAATTGGTATATTATACTGGGTGTCAAACAGAGATTCATTGAGTCATTGCTCATAAATTTGCATTTATTTTATACGGGATTTTAACAACTTTTGTAACAAAAATGGAGCTTCTAATAAAGCAATAGAAGTTGGTTATTACGTGAATCATTTCCTCGTTGAAAATATCGCAAACACCGTTAGTGTTCGGAGGATGAAGTACAGAATG
Source organism: Atriophallophorus winterbourni (assembly GCA_013407085.1). NCBI lineage: Eukaryota > Metazoa > Platyhelminthes > Trematoda > Plagiorchiida > Microphallidae > Atriophallophorus > Atriophallophorus winterbourni. The sequence continues at coordinate 13,506 of JACCGJ010015763.1, forward strand.
TGAAAAGCGATTTTAAAACACTAGTCACATCAAAAATTATAATTGAAATTTCGCTAATTTCTAATATTTTAATGGCAATATACCCACGATTATTTGCGCACATAATATAATTACGCCTGATATGTTAAACTAAACACATACTGTTTGTTCGCTTATTGAAATTGGTGGACAATATGGAATATTTGATGACATACCCGTTGATTATGATGGAGAGATGGTTGTTATAGCGTTACTGTTTCTGGTAGAAAACTCATGTTGATATTCTTTCAAACTTTCACAGAATTCCTATATGTGTCACACTTGTGTATCAATAATACTATACAAAAAAAGCGACAACATCTAACGAACACAACTGCGAGCCAACTTTTAACACCGGTGAGTATTTATATGAACGTGGCTTATAACATTTTAACATTTGTTTGACTTTTTTAGTAGCTATATTAGATCTTCAAAAAATCAATTTATTATGTAGACATGTATAATTCCATCAGATACAATAAAATTGATGTTTCGGAATCATGTTGCTTTAAGTAATTTTCAAGGAATATGACGAAGTTTAACTTATTATTATATTGAAAACTTCTTTATGCGATTAAACAAGCGAAACGAACAAACAATAACCGTGATATTAGTCATTCATATAGCTATCCTCTATATAACAGTAGTAAAGGTTTTCGTTAGAATTATTCCGAAATTCGAGATTCAAGAACTAATGGTTACAAAAAGCACATAGCTACCTAACTACCATGAGTCAAATCATGGATGTCATAAATGGTGGGAAAAATGTTATGGTGTGTAAAGTATATGGATAAGCTCAAGGAATTCGTGATCGCGTGTGTACAAGATTATCTGATTAGCGGAAAAGATAAAAAAGTTCGACATCCACCATAATCAATATTTCGGACCTTCGCATCTATACGGTGTATTTCGAGGCCCTTAATAACATGCGGTTTTGATAATACGTCGATGCCGCAGGACGTTATGTTTGGCCAATGATGCTATATCAGAATATATCTTCTGATTGAATTTCGGGATCGAGAATCTTCATGCATGTAAGACGTTCGTGATATTTTACAGCCACGCCATCAACATTTATTGAGCGAAAGTGTGTAATAGTCTTATGTTGTGAATGGAAAGTATACATTCAGATATACAACCAGGTTTAAATAACATCCACGAATTCTTGGGAGTAACGGTTGCTCCCTATGTTCAGCTAATTTATTGAACACAGTTTGGACGTTTGTATAGGAGAGTCTTTTCGTTAAGCTTTAAGCATGTAATAATGAGACAGTAACAGTACTTATTGCTCCGACGCTATCGGTTTCGGACAGCTGTCGTTTTTTTAAAAATAACTTGGGGTATTTCACTCGAGAGTTTGTGTATGTATCTGATGAATTGTGATAAAAAGCTGCAATTTGAACTCGGTATCGGCTTTAGGATTGCACAACCTAACGTATTCAAGCAATATGTTTCCGTACATGTTATGTTCGAATCGAAGAGCATCCGCCATGCGATTTGACTAAAATGTGACTTAGAGTGTATTTCATTTTTTCCCTTGAAATTTCGGCAAACACGGTATTTTCTGTGTCGACGAACACCGATATTTGTGAACCGATCTCGGCAATAATGGACCACTGTTTACAATCGTGATGTTTTCTTCAATGAACCGTTGTATTTTCTGAAACGCCTAGCAGAAAGAAAATATTTGATGTTGCTTGATTCTGAAAATTTGGTTTTCGTTGTCATTTCCGTTGGCGGGCGTGATCCAAAGCAAACGTCTGGTTTCATGGAAATTAGGTGACGAACCGATTACGGCGGTAAAGTTTTTGCTTTGCTGGTAACAGCGTGACAGTTGACACGGGCATATTGATGCCAAAACGCTTAAAATCTTTTAGTGCGTTATAGAGTTGTTTACTTCTTATGATCTAAGACGGTTTTGCTCCGAAACTCTTATTTTGCTTCCAGTTCAGACATTAGTGTACCCGTGGAGCTCTTACCTTCTTTCCTTGCCATCTGGCCAAATTTTAGATTGGTAGGGTGTGACGCATGCATTACGAGCTCTTTGGCAGTAACAACTTATTCTGTAATCAAAGGTATATTAATGACGTTCTTTATCATTTCAGTCAGTTGACCAGTTTCTAATTCCAGTCCATTCAAACGCGTTTAAATTCCATTATCAGTTGATTTTTCCTCATAAGATGTCACTGGCGGTCTAGTTTTGCATGCTGCGTAAACGTAACAAACAATCAGAAATATATTTCTATAAATACTCGATACAAAATTCCAGGTCAACGATTTGTCGTATATTTCATAAGCTTTCCTAAAACAAACGTAAGACGTGGCTAACTGGTATTGGAAATAAGGCTTGTTGGCAAACCGTATCCATGCAGCCCGATGGGCTTTATTTGGTTTTGTGGTCGTCAGGTCTGTGTTGTGAGCAGCACTGTTCAGTGGTATGTGCATGAGCTGTTGTTCTGTCGATCGATCGAAGAATAATTTCGTGAGCACAACGAAATGCCGTGATCACGAATAAGTGGAAGATAAGAATGGAATCTTGAAATACGCTTTGGTAGTTGATTGTCAAAATACGACCATTCGATATGGAATATTAGGATAATTCGGATGAAGTTAATCCTTATTCAAAGACACTAAAAATTATTAACGGCGTTGCAATATTGGATCCAATATGAAAATGAAGTTGTTTGAAAATCATTTGCAGATAATCAGCAGCTTAAAATTAGGCGAACGCGCTGTACGTTGATACAATATGGATGTTTATATTAAAACTACTGGTAACAATAAATCATTTGCGTTATGTGAATACAATTCATATGTGTATCAAAAAGGGATCCCAAAATTAGCTAGCGGGATTTCACAAATAGTCTGTCACGATGTTTGATCATAAATTTTTTTAATTTTTTGAAATATATGCATTTTGCAGATTCAACCGCTCCTCGACATTTACAATCATGCTGATGTCAAGATAAATCGTTACGGAAGAATTGTGAAGAAAAAGATGGTCTTTGTAATGCAGATCGATTTAAGAAGTCCTATGGAAGGGAAGAATCTCCAAGGTGTCTGGTTCGATGAACCTTGGGTTGTGTATCCCAAACTGTTACACGATTATCTCGATAAGCCAGGTTGCGAATGTAAACGAAACTTTGAATTTGAATTTTTACATGACAGAGGTAGGTTTCATTGGATCTCACCACAACATTCCCAGATGACATGTCATTTACTCTCACATAAACTTTGTTCATTAATGTATCAGCAAATTTGATAATAATGACAGGGATGCAACCACGAAAAGACACGCTTTTCGAAAAGAAATAATGCCATCAAGGTACTTGGTGAGATGCTTATTCATTTTTTATTCAATTAATGATGTAAGGACGATTAAATGAGCGTTTATGCGCAGTCTAAAATAAAGCCGCAATAATCTTCAAATTGTCCACAGACATTCACTTAATTAAAGGCTGATGAGGCTAAACTTCAATGAAACTGGTGAAATGTTCTTCATTTATATAAAAGTATTATTCCGTTTAATTGACTACCAAGTAAAATTGGGTGATTGGGAAGACTCAATGAAAATGAATCTGCCGTTTCGAGAATAAGGAAACGCAATCTCATATCTTCTCTAATTGGACTTGACTACATGTTGCGATTCTAAGGATGCCTGATTTATCATCGATATAGGGGTATTTTCGTCACCGAATTACGTTCACTAAGGGACGCCAAAGTATTCCAAACGCCAAGTATGCACAATGTTCATATTTTTGCTTGATGTGGAATATTTGTCATAGTTTGGAAGACGCAAAATCATTCGTTTATCGTTGTTATAATCTGGTGTTATTTAAACAACATTCAATCAATCTCTAAATCAAATTTCGTTCATTTTATAAATAGAAGTTGATTGATACATATTTATTACACTTTTCGTCAACCCCGGCAATCTGCCATTATTAATGCATACGTTTGTATTTCATAAATCAAAACCGTTAGTGGAACCTAATTTAATTGGTAAGCATGTATAGCTCAAACACATTTTCTTGCGTTTCATTTACAGAGCTGATAACTTCAATGTATAACTTTTCACTCATCCTTAGTGTCAAGAAAATGTCAAAACTATCATATTAAATCTATGGATTTTCCTCACATGATTATGGCAACAAAGAATGGAGTTTTTCAAGGTTTGACGTCGATAGGTCTGTAATGATGAACAGTTTGAATGATCTACATGACACGGAGATCATGGAACAAATAAGATGATTTTTTCTGATAATTGTTAAGTGTTTGCTGAATTAATTAGACATGAATCAGTGATATAACAATTTAAAAAGCTCCGTGTGATTCGTCAGTTAAAGTGTCAGTCTTGACTCGTGGGGAGGTAAGAGGATTGCCTTACTTAAATGGTGGTGAGTTCGCATATTCTGTAATAACGTCTATTCCGTTGTTCACCGTAGCATCGGAGGCAAATAAAACATAGTAAGCCAAATCACTCGTTTGGATGTTTACAGCTGAAATATATTAACAAGGTTCACCTTGAGCATTTAATCACAAAACAAAAGAGTACGCCAATTCATCGAAGCGTCAAATACACAAATCGCACTCGTTGCTAATAAACCTCAGAATATGCACCGCCGCTCTTGCTAGGGTTAGCCAAATAATGTCTAGTTTTTAAGCATCATTGTGAAGCTACAATTAGAAATGATTACCAATGGAGAATTTATTCATTGTTTTAATGTTCTCTTTCCCATTGCTACTATTTCGATCAAATAAAGTAATTATACGCGTGATCTTTGTTAATTAAACTAAACGATACTTGAATTACATATTAGCAGTGCGGTTAAGATCATGATTTGCCGAGTTCATTTCACGAAAAGTTTCACTCCTTGAACCCTCAGTATACCACGTGCAACTGGAAGTGGATTCGCTGTGGTTAGCTTTAACAGGGTCGCCCTGTGATTCGGTGAGTCAATGTAGTTCAAAATCTGCGAAAATATGTGATGAAAGTTACTAGTTACCTTGTTGTATCGTTACTCAATAACGACAATCATAGATTATTATTATTTTTTATTCATCAGATGACATCTACAAATTGAGGCATATAAATACCAATAGTTTTATGCATAGAAATGATAGATTTCAAATAGTGGTTTTGTGATGATCGACGCATGCCAATTGTTCAAAATAATTTAATATTACTTTTTAATGACATTTAACTTGTTTGATTGTTCTAGGTCACGCATCTTCTTCGAACCATCAAAAAGTTACAGCCATACTGCAAGGAAGTTGAGACAGGCGTCACACCACCTGCTGAAGGTCATTCGTTCCTCGAGCTTCAATTCCAGTCGAATCATTTACCGTCTCCATTTCATGGCACCTTCGATAATCAGCTCAACTTTCAGAACATGGTGTCGGTTCTACTGGAGACTGATGTGGTGGCATGGCAAATCATGCCTATAGCGTGCGAATGTGAGTTGTTGTACAAAGCATATAGACAATCAACTATTTGTTGGCGTGGTAAAACTGTCATTCCCTGTTCCCTATTTAGATTATCTAGGACAGATAGAACAACAAAAAGTGCTGAGTGAGTTTCAAAAACGAAAAAGTAAGATGGTAAAATTTGAATTTTTTTCTGAAATTGTGATTTAAAATAGCATCTGCTTGGTTACAGTTCTCTGAACTGTTCTCTGAATTCTTTTGAATTATTGTGCGATAGAAAATGCATATTAGCAGCTCCCGGAATGTAAGCGAAATACAGTAGTATTTACGATGTTAATTCAAATTTTTGAAATGATAATCTTGAAACGCACTGACAAGCGAAAACGTTTTTTTTTCTTTCAATACGCCAGAACTTTTAGTAATCTACAAAAGCGTGAAGTACGATGTCACAGAAATATGTCAACATGTAAGTTAAAAATTGCTTCATTCAAATGATAGTTGAATTTGTTTTTTACATTTTTGAAAACTGGAACCCTCTAAAAGTACAAATCAATCGTTCATGAAAACAACAGATTGGGCAACGAATATCCATCCGCATTCATATTAGTTTCTTAAACTGTCCGGTCCCTTTGTCAATGTTATCCTATTACTCAACTGAATTTGTTTCAAATGGTTTGCCACTAGAAGAAGAAGAAGAAGAAAAATGGCTTTATTGGAGTACACGAATTTTCTTCGACATCGTTTTTTTTGACACTGCAACAAATGGTGGGCTTCTGCACATGTTGATAAAATGGTTTCGTTCGAATCGTTTTCATGAAATTCATCGTCAATTCTGATTATTTCGGCTTTGTTTTTATATGCACTTTTATTTCCGGGTTCCCTGCACATTTTTCTGTACTCAACAAAGCACATAAAACCACATATTTAGAAACCGTGGCGAGCGTAGATGACACAACCAAAATGTTTAATCACGGATAACTATATTTGTGTTGCATCACATTTAAATTTTATTTTCGTTAAGTCGGATTTTACAAAATTTCTACTAAACTATTAGTGATATTCCTGCATGTAAAATATCTAATCGTCCAAGAGATCGTACATTGGCTAACGCTCAGCATTATATCTAGACAAGGCTCTTCCCGAAAAGGCATACACACAGATTAAAAAGTTTTAACTGATAGAATTAAGTGTGTTTAGCAACTGATACCAATACATTCAATGATCTCCGATGCGTTATTGTTTAATTAGACGAAAAATCGTTGGCAGATGTTAATATAAATATATCAGTCTAGATTCTTTTAAGATTTAACCAAGATTTTAAATATTCCAGAGTCCAGGTTCAAGAATTTACAGTCACAAAATGCACTCAGCTTCACAATTACCATATCATTGTAACATATAATCATTTATTGATACGTATAGTCCTGTTGTATACGCAATTGCCATCAAATCGTGATGTAAGAATAAGCGTCCGAATTTCTAATGAACGTTTCGACGCGGGATCGAGAGGGCATTCAAATGTTATCGAACACGTACGGAATAGAAAAAAATCGTCTACAGCTAATACGGAAATGCGGAATTTTTATTGTCGCTGAGTGTCTGCGTGTATGTTGTGATTAATAACTATTTAACACATTTTCTTGGGTATTGACCCTTTATATTCACTACACACAGGTTGCTGGACAATTTGAACTTGGAGATGGGCTCATTTCATGCAACGTACAACGTATCCTTAGTCTAACGGGTCTATTCGAAGTAGAATTACACCTCAAGGTTTCGACTCTTTTTCCCAATGATTCGCCGAGTTGGAACACACCGTTACTACTGAAATCAAAGCTGATTCCATCTGCACCCAACGACATTTTCCTCATCCGTCTCCCACTAAAGGATAAATACGGAAACAAACAATGTTACGCATGATGTTTCACATAAATATTTAATTTCTCTGGAAAACAATTTCTTTTGATATATTAAAATTCTCAAACATGAATCGGAAAGTATCGATGCATGGAAGGAAATAACAAACGAAATACATAAATAAATAAATAAAAATGCGCAAATATTCAAAGGTTCGAATAGTGCGTAAATGTTTCATAAACATGAGGCATCTATCATTTGTACAATTCATATTCGCTTGTATTTTACCTCAAATGCTTTACTGTTCACCGCTGTTTTCTATGCTCTCTTTTCCAAACATGAGGTGTCGCTCAAACATTTCATCAAAATCGTTCTTGCCGATCGGATATAGGCTCAATGAAATACCTAAAATTTCGTTTCACGAGATTGCCATTCGTGATTGATTCCGAAACGGCGATCTTTCAACGAACCACTGACAATGTAAATCAAGCACAAGCAACAAAAAGTGGCGTATGGGGAATGGCATCCCTATTTACCACCCGGGTTTGACCATGAATAGCGTTATCAACAATTGAGAGCATGCTAACCGAATTACGCGAACTGGGTTTTCGTTCAAGCCTAGAGAATTTCAATTTCCTGACACTTTACGAGGAATCATTGAGTTTTTCGAATTGATGCAAATAGCATCGAGAAGTAAACGTCATTGTTTAAAGTTGTATTCATTCCCACAGATGTGCATTAGCAACGGTGTCCTATCAAAGAAAAGGCTCAATCTGAATAAATGACATTCGACTTGCCACACCCCAACGCAACAGTGTTAGCTTAGAGCAACAAGAAGGGATGAGAGAATTGGGCGAGACTGTAGAGTCGGCACGGCCACTGTAAATGGGTAAAACTGAGGAGTGAGGAGAATTTGCAGCCCCATGAACGGACTGACGTGCTTATATCACATCAATTCTTCTGCACAAAGCGATTGTTTGTATAGATATTGGGGTTTGTGATCATTCACAATCATTCTGGATTGATACAAGTGGTGAGAAATGCGACCCGAAGGGCGGATTTTTGCGGTTTAAAAATGAAGTCCTCGTCCTTATGCTATGGAAAATGGAAGAAGTTTCATTTTTCGGACCCGACCACAGCTTGGACTAGGAGTAGGTTTAATTTTGCAATTTTATTATGCAGAATTTCATTATATATATCCCCTTTGGGGACAATCCGAAAATTTTCGTCAATCACTTGCTCAGACAATCTTTTATGTGCACATGTCGATACGATCGAATCTACGATAATTTCTTTTGGATACTTGGGTCTTTCTGATTTTCATTTCTTTTAGAAATCCCATAGTGTAAATAGTCCAATGTTTGGGTTGGGCTGATATAATTTTTTAAGGTGGGTGGCAACGGTTTAATCCAGTGTCTTTCCACCAGTTCCATAAAAAATCCCTTCTGAATATCGCTTGTTTACGGAGTTTTGTAAAATCTGCAGGATGATTCAAAATGTCGTTTCACTGCGAATGGTTGAATATTTACCTAAACCTGATCAAACCGAAAAACGCTCGTTAATACCTATTTACGCTACGATGCATATAATTTGTCCTGCAAAAATCATTCAGCCCTAATAATTGTTCGCCTGTTTGCTGGTCGTTGC